>CM075850.1:58866166-58959288 GCA_037975125.1 Latrodectus hesperus
GAAACCACTTATTTGTATATCCATAGGGCATTTCTTGAGATATACGGGAATTTTGAAATCAATCTAACTGAGAATCAGAAGTCACCCCCACCATATTTGCGAACTACACGAAAACTCACTTTTCTCCTAAATTAAATTTTATATAATAAATTAATACCACAGTTAATCTAGGAATTAAATTTACTACTAAATGAAACCGTTTATTTGTATATCTATTGGACATTTCTTGAGATGCACGGGAATTTTGAAAAGGATCTAAGCAATAATCAGAAGTCACCCTTTATGGGCGTACTACACAAAAACACACTCTTTCATTTGAATTTTCTTCAATATCAACATGGAAGAAGCTATTTCTTAAATCGAAAGTTGTGAACACTACGGAAGAATGTAATTTATCTATTACGTTATCAATAACTGCAAAGGGAAATGTTCACGAACCGTTTTCTTATTAAGGCGTCTATAATCAATACAAAGTCTGTTGGTATTATCTTTTTTCTTAACTAATACTACAGGAGAAGAGAAATTGGAAGAACTATTATGAATTATTCCCTTGGTTAACCATTCTTCAATTCGAGTTTTAACTATTTTTTTCTCAAAAGTTTGTAGTCGTCGAGGGGAAGAACGAATGTGGTTTCTACAGTTAAATTAATTTTTATCTTCACATCAACATTTTAATTTTATCAGGAACATAATTTTTATTAATTAATGTATTTCAGAGCACAATGATTTATCCTTAATGTGACTTAAATCAATTTCTGCTTCATTGTTAAGATTTACAAAATTAATTATGAAATTATCTGTTTCGTCCTTGTTAGTGTGAAACGATACTCCATTGGCTGAAACTAGTAAAGTACCTTGGTTAATAATGTCAGTTCCTACAATGAAATCAAACAGAGTCATCATTTATAACAAAAATATTTGTATTAACTTTTGAATTATCAATTTCAACTTCTGCATTAAAATAACCTAGTGGTTTAATTTATTTCATTCCTAAACCAGTCAACGAAATATTAGATGATTTTAAGCCAACAGTGTCTTTAATTTTATTAAATAAACTCTTTTTCAAAATCGTTTTCTCACTTCCAGTATCAATTAATGAAGTTACATTCAAAGTACCAATTTTAACATCCTTAAGAATTAAGTTTTCAGAACTGATCGTATTTATTTTCGGTTGATCATCAAATGAGCTTGTTTCTTTTGATTTCGGACATTCCGAAGCTTTATGTCCAAAAGATTGACATGAAAAACATTTTAAACCCTCATCTTAATGTATACAATATTTAGAAATATGTGAACGCGTGAACCACAATTATAACACATTCAATTTCTTGAATCAAAATTACCATCAAATTTTACTTTATTCTTATTCATATTTCCATACATAGAATTAAATATATCATTAGATTCATACCTTGAATTATATTTATCATTACCATCATATTTTGATTTATTTTTATCAAAAGAATAAGATCTAAAATTTGCATCATGTTTAGTTTTCATTTATCGAAAGCATACTTACTCTTTGCTGAATCACTTTTCATTACTTCATACACTCTAAGTTTATTTTTAAATTCTGTCAAGTTTTTGAACCCGTACAAAATAATATTATTTTCATGTTTATCATTGTCTTTTAATCACATAATGTATTATATCGGCGTCATCAATTTTTCCTGAGAGATAAAGTTCTTTCATTTTTAAAAAATATTCCTGAACGGATTCTGAATGTTTCATTTTCTTTTTACTTAGTAAATCGTGAAGATGAGCTGAATTTATTTTAACGGAAAATTCGTCAATTAAGGCATCTTTTAATTTTTTTCCACGAGTTTATTTCCGGCTCTGTTCTAACAAATAATAAGGCATTTCCAACAAGCGATCTTTTAGCAAAAATAAACTTTTGTGAATCTGATAAATGGAACAGTTTCGATACATTTTCAAAACTTTCTATCCAGTTATTTATGTTTTCATGCGACCCAGCATTAAATTTGGTAATTGTGCTTTCGATATCAGAATAATTGATATAAATATTTTTCGAGAATCATTATTTTTACTAAGTTCATTAGCAATATCACACACATTTAAAGTATTATTTTATTTCCACATTGCATTGGAGAATCTGTTTCGCTTTCATTTTTGTTTGTTTCGTCTACTTCCGATTCCGACATACAGACTGTGGGGCGCATTGAAGCAGGACAGTCGATCTCAGATGTTGCTCTTTTCTTCGGCGTTCATCATTCTGTTATTTCACGTTTATGAAAATAATTCCAAAACACACAGGCAGTTGTCCGAAGGCCCGTAGCCATTTACCCAAGGGTTGCAAACTTCACGGAAGATCGATTTATTGCGATTTTAGCCAAGTGGAATCACAGAGCGACCTCTACAGTGTGACATCTGTGGTTACAGCGTCCATTGATAAGGTGATATCTGCAGCTACTGTACGCCAAAGATTATATTTGAGTGGACTGTACGCCCGGGTACCTTGAGTTTGTTTTTGTCTATGCGTCCAATAAAGAGGGGGACGATTAAAATGGTGCCGGGAACATGTCAATTGGACTGTGTCTGACTGGGGTAATGTCATGTTTACTGATGAGTCAAGATTCGCTCTGAAACTTGATGACAAGTGTACAAGGATATGATGGGAAAAAGGAGCACGCAATCAGCCCCAAAACATCACCAAACATTACGCATTCCGAGGCGGAAGCATCATGGTGTGGGTAGGGATTTCATTAGGATACCGCACCGACCTGCACATCTTTAAACGGGGTTCTGTGACGGCTGTCCGGTATCGAGATGAAGTCCTCGAACCCATTGTAAGATTGTACGCTGCAGCAGTTGGCCCTACTTTTGTTTTAATGGACGATAACGCACGTTCCCATAGAGCTGACATCGTCGATAATTACTTGGAGAGTGAAGGGATTGCGCGTATGGCGTAGTCAACATATTCGCCCGACCATAATCCCATTGAAAATCTTTGGGATGCTCTCGGCCGAGCTATATCTTCACGTTTCCCACCTCCAGAAACTTTTATTGAGAAGGAAACTGCTCTACAAGAAGAATGGCTATTGCTTAATTTTGCGGTGGTTGACCACGTAATTAAAAGCATGGTCACAAGGTGTAAACTTTGTATACAGATGAAAGGATCACATACCCTATTAATGTCCTTTTTTCCATTTTATACTGTTTATTTTGACTTTATACATAGCTCTGTTTAAATCTCTAGTATGTCATTATCTGATAACTTAAAAAGATTTTATATTGTTTTCATTTCTGTATATAATTTTTGAATTTATTGTATGCATAAATATATACGTTTTTTTCCTGCCGAATGTCAATCAAGCAGTATTTGTTGATTTTTATTTTGTATATATATATATATATATATATATATATATATATATATATATATATATATATATATATATATATATATATATATATATATATATATATATATATATATATATATATATATATATATATATATATATATATAGTAATGTTAGAAATCCACCCCTTTCTGTAGTAGACCAAGAGGAAGACCCAAAAAAAGATGGAAAGACTGCCTGGAAGAAGACTTCAACATACTTAAAGTCAAGAACTGGAGATCGATTTCTAGAAAAGGGGTGAAATGGCAGAGACTTCTGAATAAGGCCAAGGCCCACAAAGGGCTGTCGTGCCAATGATGATGATGATGAATGTTAGAAATATTTCATACAATACAACTTTAGGAGAAAGAGTAATAAACTCAAAAGGATTAGCAATACTATCAGAGCAAAAGCGTCGAAAAATAGAATTACCAAAAATATACACTTGAAATATACGTTAGAAAAACAAATATTAAAAGGAGAACATGAATCTGAAAGTAAATTTAATTAACAGAACAAAATGGAAAACAGAATAAACTGCCAATATAGGCAACTTCATCACGAGGTGTTGACCACATTGGCACAAAGTATGGTTTTCTGCAATGGCCAGTGATAATGTCAAATTTAAGGCATTATATCCCAAAAGCACACAAAACATAAACAAGACAACAAATATGTACCAAACCACACACACATCTATATTAATAACAGAAGATTTATTAAATGTATGTTGTTTATTAATTACTGAAAATGTTAAATATATGTTGTTATTAAACTAAACCTTACCTAAGCACATCATTTACATAAATGTAATTGAACTATTCATTGTAAATTTGTTTGGTACAGAAACTCACTATTTTCCCCGCGTAGTACACGCATGAAAGAGACTGTGTTTAACACTTTTTCCTGAAACAGAAAACAAATATGCCTTTGTCAATGGAATCATTTACGCTCGGAATTATTGTAAAAAATTGTAGATTATTTTTAAAAAAATGTTCAAACATTTTTATCACTTAATTAATGCTTGTTGATGGTTAAGAACACGTTCTTACGTCAGTGTGGACTTAGGGAATTCCTTTCCTTTTCTCTAATGATTTGTAATGCAAAATTTTCTTTCTATGGAAATCTAATTTTGGAAGAAGAATCACTCTGCAGATTTTGTTAGCGATTCCCCGATCGCTGATAAAAAACGCTATTAGGTCACTCATCGGCGTCGGAAATCTTATCGATTTTGTGCCGAAGACCCCATTTATGGCCGTTTGATTGCCAGTGAGTATAAATGTCCGGCAGCATCCAAGAACTCGGGTCTGTTGTCGGATACTGACGGCTTATTGCTCGCAGAAAGCTCAGTTGACACCCACTTGACACTGTCATCACTTTAACCGCCCGAAACTTGCTTGTTTAGAAATCAAACAAACGGTGACCAAGCATGACTCGGATTATTCTTTTTCAGGACTTGTTTAAGAAGCTTCATCTCTGGAAATCACAGTAAAAGGATATTAGGTATTTTACCAGAATATGTATTATGTGTGCTGAATGTTTTTAATTTTTTTTAAATAACATTACAGAATAAATAATTCTCGATTGCTAATTTTTTGATGTTACTGTAAACAGAAACTAAAAAGAACATTAATTAAAGCAATATGCCTGCTCCACTTCCCAGTTAACACAAATTTTACCCGTACCAGATAAACTGTAAAAATATCGTTTTTCATTAAATAAAATTGACTCGGCTAAATTAGTTTATTTTAAACTCCATAAATACAGATACGCCCTCAAACATTGTATTAAATTTTATGAAATGATATAATGTTACAAATCGATCTCTTAAATCATTATATATAATCATTCTTATATTGCAGAAATGCACAAAAGAGTGGTTATTATTTTAATGTAAAATTTGGTTTTGTTTTTAGAAAATATTTATTTAAGAAAGAATTTTTATAGTAAACATTTAAGCATTAAGAAGCCCGGTGGCTTAGTGGCAGCGTTTCACGCTCCCATGCCACAGGTCCGAGGTTCGATCCTCGGGCTGGGAAAGGTTGACTCAGCCTTTCATCCCTTCAGTGGGTCGATTAACTGAGTACCAAGCATGCTTGGGAACTAAACACTGGGGGTCTTACGTTAGGCTGACCACCTAACTGAAACATATGCTTCGCACCCCAGGGCCCTAGGTCATGAAAACAGTTATGGGCACTGTAGGCCTTGGCCCACATGGGCTGTCGTGCCATGGAGTTTAGTTTAAGTATTAAATATTTTTTATGGAATCTGTAAAAATATATGAAGTGGAAAAAAATCTTACGAAGCATTCTAAACACGAAATCATTAATAAACGGAATAATTTATGGTAGTAGAGACAAAATAGGATGAATATAATATTCTTATTGGGAGTTATTATGGGATAATTGATTCAATAGAAATTTTTATGTTTATAATATTCGTATATTGGAAATATGCTCTTCCATGCAGTGTACCATTCACTGATCTCTCGTGCACTCATTCGGCACCTGTGGAATCATTTTTGACCCCCTTGCGCAGCAGAAAGCTCTCCCCCTGCTCATTTCGAATTTTCAAGATCACACATTCATCACCCACTCGAGATACGGCGGAAAAGATAAACAGCCGGAGGAAAAAAGAAATTCAACGGATACGTTGTATTCTCAGTCAAAGAATTAAAGCATGCATCAAATCGAGAATATATCGAATGAATGAACTCACAATCAAAGAACTGTAAAGAATCATTTTTATAGTTGACTTTTTACTCACGCTTAAGAGGTGCGAGTCCATTGCTGCGTTTTCGTAACTTATGAGAGATTTTTAAATAAATTTTGATTGGGACACATACAGAGCCCACCTGAAGAGTTTCAATAATGAATCCCGCGAAATGTTAGTTCCTTACTTAATAGTTATAAGCGATAATAATTATACCAAATATTTGATAATATCGTCCAACGCAACGAATCTAGAAGGGAACCAAGAAGTATTGAAATCGAGGGTAAAAATTTTGAAGGAGTGTCACAATTCAAGTATCTTGGAACTTTTGTATGCAACGACAACAGCCTACAAAAGGAAATATGCGAGAGAGTGCAAGCTGGTAATAGAGCTTTCTACGCAAATAAAAAGTTATTCAATAATAGATTGATATCACGAAAAACAAAACTGCATTAAACAAAACAAAACAATACTCATTAGACCAACCGTTATATATGCCGGAGAAACATGGACACTGAATGTAAAGGACTCGGAATATATTAGAATTTTTGAACATAAAATTTTAAGGAAAATCTATGGACCAAGGCTTGAAATCGGTGTATGGATCAGAAGAAATAATAAAGAATGAATGCACCTAGTGAGAAACAAAGACATAGTGAGATTCATTAAAGCACAAAGAATACGGTGGCTTGGCCACGTACACCGCAGAGATGAAAACAATATCATAAAAAGGATAACAAAGGGTAAATGATTCAATAGCAAGAAGAAGGGGAGACCCAGAGAAACATGGGTTGATCATGTGGAAAAGAACCTGGAGACCATGAAGATGAAGAATTGGAAAAAATTTGGCTCTGAAGCGGGAAAAGTGGAAGGAGGTTGTATTGGAGGCTAAGGCCTGCATAGGGCTGTAACGCCCGTTAAGAGGAAGAAGAAGAAGATAGTAATTATTTTTGAATTTCATACCGCTTTAAGCTCATTCTTTGTTATTGGCCAATACTCTCCTCCAATTCTTACCCTTCGAGTAGCAAGCTGGAGGGGGGGTCCTCTTCGTTGTCTTCCCCCAAAGCTGAAAAGATGACTTCAGTATCATTATTATAATAAAATATTAATCTTAGCCTGATTGCCAGTAAGGAATTGCTTAATTTGAAACCATATTTAAATTATTCTATTGTAAATAATACATTTCAAAATTAATGAAAACAAAAGAATGAATATTCGATTAGTATTCATAAAAGAATTTGTATCGAAATTTTAAAACTGAGTTTTAAAAATGAGTTGCAGAGAATTTTAATCAGATCATTGGACCCATCACCAAAATAGCTCATTTTTTTAAAAAAAATATGTATTAAATATATTTAATAAATTTTAGCTGATAAAATGATAAACCAAGAGTAAAATATTCGTTGTAAAATAATTATTTTCAGTGGAATATAGTACTCAATATTTTAACAATGGAAGAAGTTAAATATTTTTTGATGGAAAATTCTTTTCACTCATAATAGTACAATAATGGGAAAATTAATCATACATTCGAATGATTATTTTACTGTATGCATACTTAGCTTAAATTTCAGCAGGAGAAAACATACGCATGTATTTTGGGGCGCTGCCTAGTTTTAAATCGAAAAAGTAATCATTTCATGAATATACAATGCGATTGAATAGACTTTATGTATTTTTGCACAGTAGCAAATAGAAACCCAAATAATAAAGAAAATAATTTCCGATTAAATTACGTTTTATACGGGAAAACTTTGAATTCTGCAGTCTAACATATAAAATAAAACAAATATAAGAAAACAAATTTGAACTAGTTATGAACTATTATGAAATAAAACTTAAAATAAAGGCAATGGAAACAGAAGCTGAACATGCATTGGATGTTTTTCGTAGATTGCATATCGAAATAAATAAAATTCCTAGGAATTGAACAAATCAAATCATTTCTGACGAAAGTTTCAGTTCAGAAGTGAAAACAAGATCTCATGATATTTAACACTGAAAACGTATACAGAACAAAAAATTAACATTTCCTGAAAATAATGTTTTGAATCATAAGAAGAAGTCCCGTGCACTAACTACTTAAAAATGAATTGAACGAGGTATGAAATGTTTGAAAAATTTATATCTGTTAAATTACTAAATACTGAAGCTAAAAACTTTCTAATGCGCTTTTTAGTGCATTTCCAAACTATGACGTATTAGGAAAGGAGGAAACTCAATCACTGAAGAAACCACAAGAAAAATACTTTTCAAAAATCATAGAAAAATAAACTTTTCTTAATTATAAAAAGTACATTGTAAGAATGTAGAAAAGTCGATATATCAACAAACGCAAACACTTTTTTTATACTCTTAGCGGTTATGCATGGATCAAGATCACTTTTTAAGAAAGTGAAAAAACAACACATGAAAGGGCTGCACTGTGAAAAATTCCAGAACAGTATATATATATATATATATATATATATATATATATATATATATATATATATATATATATATATATATATATATATATATATAATGAATAAAACAAAATTATTTTTTAACAATTTGAAGGTGAAATATTTAGCTTACATTACGTAACGGATCAATTTCATTATCAGGAATAAAGATATTTTGATAGTTTGATTTAAGTAAGTGTTTCTTATATATTTTCACAGTGTGAATTAAAAAACGTTTAATTTAATGTCTTACATAAAAACATTAAATATTTATACTTAATAAGAGAACAGAGATAAATGTGTGTTGGAAAAAACATAAAGGACTTTATTTTCGCTAAACTAAGCAATCTTTGTTCTTGGTAAAATGTATGCATCAATCACAAACACCCACTCGATATCCAGCAAAAAAGCGATGATTTCAGCTATTTTTTTTTTCATTAAAAAAATCCGTCAGCGTGCTCATCTCCGAGATGCTATCGGGATCCGCATCTTAATGTATTCATGTCGCAATGAGTTGCGAGAAAAAGTTGAAGAAGCGCACCGATTGCAGATGTCGATGATGCGTTCATCGCGAGAATTCTGAAGCACATCGGCCTCTAATCACCCCCATAAATACAAATATAGCTTGTTAGCGGCTGAATTGGATGACACATTTATTCACCGTCGGTTGGGGTTTTTATTTTTTTTATTTGTCGTCGTTTTGCCTCTGAGGTGGACCTTGAGAAATGTTGTATGCAAGATAAAAAATGAAATCATTAAAATAAATATTAGATAAGAGTCGAGTGGTTTTCAGATAACTCTGGCGCTTCGACTCAGTCTCAGATGGGGCGCGTCTTGAGAAAAGATCGCTGAGGTGTTGGCGGCAGTCATGCTCAGCGGAACCACCTGCTTTTTACTCCTGGTTTGCAACGCTGTTCTTTGCGCATGCTCCCCGGGACACGACTCACAGACGTTCTCAGAAGTTTTGGTAAAGTCACCGACTTCATCAATACAACTTCCATCCCACCAGCGTGCCGAAGAATCAGGTGTGCCTCCTGTCGATGCAGTGGAGGTATTTTTTCAAGACAGCAGATGGAGCAGGCATCGGAGGGGAATCGTTCTCATCGACGAGGACTTCGACAAGCTTCCCGACGTCGGAGTAAGACAGGGATGGAGCGACGGCGACCCTGATCCAGTTGACAAGGTCACCACCGACAAAGTCGTCGAGAAACTTCCATCCACGGAGGAAGGAAGTGGTGGTAGCAGTCTGATTGTTGAAGCCTCGACCGCCAAACTCTTCAACACTCCAAGCGAACTGCAGAGGACCAAAGAGAATCCAAGGACAACGAAAAAAATTCCGGATCCAGATGATGGATTAGAAGGATCCGGCGAAGACACTCCCACACCCGTTCCCACAGAGCCAGTGAAGGAATGGGACTTCTCAAACGATTCCTCCTTGTCAGTTTGTCTCAACACCACCTGCGACTGGAAACAAGTGAGGATACATCCTGGATTCGCAGAAACAGTCGCAGAAGAGGCGAGCCTGATCCTTTCGTGTACCGTGGACAATTTCACGGGCAGTGAACTGCTCCGGTGGTACAAGAACAACGGCAGTGACGGCTACCTGCTGGAGACGTCGGCCAGCAACAACCAGCTCCACTTCGCGATCCCACAGGCCAAGGCAAGAGACTCCGGCGCTTACGTGTGCGTGCGATTGACAGAGACATCATGCTGTCATCGGCGGATGGACGTGACTGTCTACAAGAAACCCAATTACAAGTACCACCTGTTGATAATAGGTCTTGTGGCAGGGGTGAGTCTGTTCACGTGTTTGTTGTTAGGGATCCAGCGTCGATACAAAATTAAACAGTACAAAAAGGAGACAAAAACGCAGATTCCCATGAGTGAGTTTCTGCTGTAACCATTCGATACTGTAAGTACTTCTGTCTCGAATGATACCTGTCTGTGATTCTGCTCAGTGCTCATCTTTGATAGTGAACGCTCAAATAGATGAACTAGTAAATTATAGACAATATTTTCAATATGCAAATAAAAGGAAATATGCATGATTCTTTTTTTTTTCCTTCCCAAGTTTGCTATTTTACTTTCAAACAATTTATTTTTTTTAATATGTGCTAACAAAATTTAAAAATCGTGCTGAAAGCATTCTATCTTGGGAATTTTTCAATTCCACCAAATTCTACGCCGTTTTCGAATGGTTATGTGTACATGTGAAAATGAATCTCATTAACGAAATTTAAAATATTAAAAAAAGTGAATTGAGAAAACGATCATGCCTATAGCAAGAGCAATATTAACTTTAATTTTTTTTTTTTTATTAAATGAGAATTTTTCTTTTTTTTGTTTTTTAATATTAGAATTTTCCAAAATTATATATATATATATATATATATATATATATATATATATATATATATATATATATATATATATATATATATATATATATATATATATATATATATATATATGTATATACATACATACATTTAATTTCTAAATTAGAATTTCCTTATGTTTTAAATTGCAAAAATTTTAAAATTACTCTGTTTTTTTATTTTAACATCATTTAACTATAAATGTATCATTCTCTATACATCAAATTCACCAATTTTTTTTTATACCAAGTAGGGTAAGAAAAATAAAGAACTTTTAATAATTTACAATTCTTTTTACATATTTTTTAGCTTAAAAATAAAATATTACTTATTTTTAGGTAAGAAAGAGAGAATATATTAGAATTACCTAAATTATATTTCAAAATTTTCACATTTTTCTGCAAATTTACATTTGATAATATATTTTATGTATAAATTATGTAATATAAATTATATATAATGAGGCATTTTTTAAAAATCTTTTTTCCTTTTTCTAAAAATGAGGAGTAATAAAAAGTTTGTTAAAAATTCTATTGAATTTCGAAAATATAAATAACAAAAGTCAAAAGAATTTTTTTTTAATTCCGGCAAATAATTTATTTTATTAAGTTTAAATATTTACCAAAAAAATTAAAACATAGTTTCATTGTATATAAACTTTGTTTTTAAAACATCAAATAGTTTTTTTTTTTTCAATATGAAAGATGATTATAGCATGTGTAGTTAAATGATACTTCTTTGAATCTTTATATGCTTATTCAAATATTATTACAATGATTTATTGATGGTTAAGAATTTCTAAAATATAAACATCATATGTGATCAAATGAAAAAAAATTTTTTTTGAAAACTAAAGCATTCTGTAAGGAATAAATTAATATCGATGATAATGTATTCTTCAATAACCAAATTAAATGTCGCCATTTTTTCTAAGTACTTCTACACTGCATACCTAAAACTGAAATCTTTTACATCTCAATGCAAAAATTGTGTAAAAAAACTTGTTTACACAAAAAAGGAATTATATATATATAAGATTATTTTTAAAAAATATTAAATTTATTGTTTCAGTTTTAATTTGATCATTATAATTACATGGCATACATTATGATGCATAATCATATTTTCTTTGATAAAGAGCAAAAAACGTGTTTAAAATGACATTTCCAAAATAGATTAAAAATAATGTAGACAAATAAATACTTCAATGTGATTTACTATAGCATAAAAAATGCGTTCTACTATCATGTAATACAACACTGTTTTTGAACATTATTCTGTTTTTATTATTTTAAGAATTAGATATCAGCTCTTAGCAATTGTGCAAGCGGAAGGGAAAAAAAGATAAATTCAGTAAAGGCCCTTTCACCGTTTTGCTGATTCATCAGATATTATAAATAAACCATTTCAGCCGTCTTGAAGATAAGGAAAAAATAAATATTAAACATCTCTTTATGCATCGCGCAGAATACCATTTGAAATGAAAGGCAATATTTCAATTAAGATTTACAGTATAGAATTTAAATAAAATTTAAAAAAACGATGCTGTTATTAAATTTCTTGTTTTTGGTATAACATTTTTAATCTCCATGAAATTTACGCCTAAACTCGACAACTATAAATGTAACATCGTTTTTTCAATCGATAAGTCTAGGTTCAATTTGCCGGCATAAAATACGAATAATGATGGATACTGGCCCTCTAGCAATATCTTACACAAAATTAAATTCTTGAATTCTCTCAGGATTCCATTTTCCTGAATCGTCTATAAGTCCATTGTTCAGTTATACTATGAAGTAAATACAAATTTCCGATTATATACTTCAGAATTCGCGAAGAGGAGATTATTTTAAAATTCATACTGTTGTTGTTGCATATCTCCAATGCTTTGTTACGCTAAATCAGGTCTTTGAAATTTGTCATTCTAAGAAAATCAATTGCTAAAATTGGACTTGTGGAAAGATCTGTTTTGGGAAGTTCCAGACAATCTAGAATATGGTCTGGAGTGGCCTGATGGTCAGCAAATTTCAAACAGACTGGAAAAAACTACTTTTTTCAAAGGAATATGGTATAGATCTCAAATTACCACAAATAAGCCTGGTGATGGTCCCGCCAAAAATGCTTAAGTGATAACGTGTTTCCTGCTATCATTGGGAAACAGGTGAGATGGTAAAAGAATTAAAAAAATTTTAAAACTTTTGAGAACAGCTCCAAATGAGTCAGTGACTCAGGTATATCTAACGGCTTAAAAGCAACAGCTTTAGTCAAAATACATGCGGTCTCATTATTATTTATATCAACTTTTTTAAAAAAATTTAAAAAAGGGGGGAACTATTTATATTATACTTTTCCACAACAAGCCCGAAAACTGCTCTTCATTTATTTTTACCCAGAGGGCATCTGTGTTGTTGTTGTTGCTGATCCCTGTTGTCTAGCAGCGCTAGACCGAGTCTATGACATTGCACACTCTCAGGAAATCAATGACCCCAAAGCCGACCAATGGCTGAGTGGTTAGCGTTCCTGACTCCTGAGCTGTGGGTCCCGGGTTCGAATCCCAGTTCGGGCATGGATATTACTATCTCTCTGTGTTTCTCTGTCCTTTCTTCTGTGTTGTTGTATGAATGTGGCCCGCCCTATAAACGGGTCTGTGGTGGTATGACGCGGGTAACGCTACTCGTCTCCGTGACTTGGTTCACAGGTGACCGCTGTGTAACGACAAATGAGTAGCAGTTTCCGGCCTTGTTGTGGCAAAGGGTTAGTCACCCAAGTGCCCGCCGTTATTAAAAAAAATGACCCCAATAATGACCGCTCCAGAAGGTCTTTATCGAGTCCCAAGCACTCAAGGATATGATCCGGAGTGGCTTGGCTTATGGAACGCTTAGCGCAAATTGGAAATTGCTTTTCTTTGTTGTTAAATGTCAATGATCTTAGGTGAAACCAAGGGCGTCTGTGAACCAAATTACAGAATGTATATCAACGTGAGAAGGTATCACCAGCTGTCACTGAACATTCACCTCATGAAAGATGTTCCAGTTTGTTAATAATTGCCTTTTTAATTCATACAAATACAATATCATAACTCATATTATTTCATTAATGCAGCAATCATAATGAATTGGATAACTGTGTAGTTGTATGAGGAGGCCATGGTCACCTGCTTGAGGAAGATGGCCTTTTCAGAAGATAGAGGGTTCTTTAAGGGAAGATCCAGTGTCCATTAATGTCTGCTGGGACAGGTAGAACAGGCCATCGTCCGCCATGTAAAATGAAATCTCAAGGGGTGACAAACCAAGCATGGGATTCCTGTACTGCTAAATTACAGGAGCCGCTCACACACACAAAGTGGCCGATAATGCAGGAAGCTGTCAGATCCGCTTCTTGCAGAACCAAAAGTTTTGATGAGACAGAAATGACCAGGTACTGAAAACAAAAAGTTGTGTAATAATGAAATATATTGTAGCTAAAGTTTTATAATTATTTTACAACTATACTTTTGTTTCTTTCCTTCCACAATCTTGAAAGGTAACCCAAGTACAAATGAGCTATATTTTGCAATTATTCTGACGGAAGAAAAAAAAATTACTTTTAAAATAGAGCAATTTATAAATCAATCGTGAAAAATACTATATCGATCCATCTCAATGTTTATTTGATGCGGTCATTTAAAAACACTTATAAGCAGTTTTCGCAATCAAGCTGTCGCATCCCTTATCTCAGATACCGCCAATTAAATCCCTGATGTAGAACAAGATAACGAGGTCGAGTTTTAGGTGTGCTGCGTGTGATTTCCTAAGCCTAACAGGGAAGTGGAAAATGGAACAGCTAATGTAAGTGTTTCGATTGGAATAAAATGCTATCCTCGTGAGAAACCCGTAGATATTTAATATACCACAAGTTATACAATTTTCCCCCTTTTAAAATTAAATAATCATAATTTAATTGAAATCAAACACTCTTTAAAAATTTTTTGTAAAACTAAACCATCAGTAAGAATCAAGACTGATTTGTTTAAATGATACAAATTGCTTAATTTTGCTACTACTAAACAAAATAATTCATCAAATACAGACTTTATCTGTTTTGGGGTATGTTTTGTAAATGTATACGCTTCTACTGTAAGATGCTTTTACATAAAATATTTTTGTATATTTCTGTTTTGAACACCCGTTGTTTGGCAGTAGTAAGTACAATAAATTGTTCGCGATAGAAGTATAATCACGAAAGATCACTTAAGATTCATCATGAAATGTAATGTTTACTTTCTTACACATTTACTCACTACTTAAGTTCTATTCACCCCTAAACTAAAAATAGATTAAAATACATGCAGTGTATGTAAGGAAAAAAAACATTAAATTATAGAACTTTCTAGAATATTAAAAAAGAGCGCAGAAAAAGATATTCATTTTTTTTCAATAACGAATTCTTTAAATATTATTTAATATAATAATTTCAAAGGAAAAAAAAAAGATTCGCCTGAAAGAAAACAGTATATTTCATAATTTAGCCAAATTTCTTGATATTTTGTAGATTTATACTTTTTTGATATTTTTAATTTATATTTTCTCCTATTTCAATTTTTTATGTACTTCTTTGGTGCTATTGTTTCAAATACTCACTGTTTCTTCTGATTACAAAGCTTTCACGATTGAATATGTATTTTTAATTACACTCTGACGGCAATATATAAAATGGAATACCCTGAAGAAAGCACGCCAATCGTCCGTGGCAATGAGACACCACTGCAGCGCATGCGCACATCAAGAATGCCCTCTGGAAATGCTATATAAAAGGAAATGAGACAGCCGATTTAAAGTACGGCAATTGTTTTTCCGCACGAGTTTCTTCATGGAAGAAATTGAACGTTTTTGCAAGCTAATTTCTGAGTTTGGCTGAGGAAATAATAGTGCTTATAGAATTGCGGATAATTCTTCAGTGAAATCGACGATAGTGCTGGAAGAAGCCAAGCACTGCAGCGCATATGTAATCGCTAAATAGGCATAAAACATTAGCTTTAAGAAAACATAATTAAATAATCCTTAATAGCATGAATAAACAACGCTCGGCTTGTAATTCATTAATGTAAGATAATCGGGATTCAACGAAAAAAATTAAGTTAAACTTTCCTTCCAAATAAATATATTATGTTAATATGCACTAATTTTTAGAGTGATTAACAATGTCAAAAATACAATTCTTAAGTTTTTGCGAAAAATGCAAGAGTTATAATTTATACAAATTTCTTTTTATTGCTGGTTTTGCATAAGTTAGAAAGCAAAACAAGGTTAATAAAAATATTGTCTACTCTAAAACACAACAGGGAATTCCATTATGAAACCAGAAATCACGGCTGATTACAATCTTTGATCGATTTTCGAGATTCTTCTTTTAAGCTATTGAATAAAATGTTTTGTAATCTAATTTTCAGGAACTCATTTATCTGATCCATTTATTGAAATAATATAAAACCATGCTATTATCTTAAATTGTAAAATATTATGTTGGTATCTTTAAGAAATACATTTGATATCCATGTATTGGTAAAATAGGATTACTGGTAAATAACTTGGCAAATATCTTTTTATTAATAAGATATACTAGCAATAAAGATATGTGAAAATAACATCCAATAGACATTAACAATTAAATGCAAGTATATTAAAAAGTGAGAAACTATGTAATATTCTGTAATTATTAAAATTATTTATTCCTATTATCATAAAATTAGTTAATAAGTGAAAATATTACAAATTATTATTTTAACAAAAATATATTCTCAATTAAAAATGAAAAGACATTTCCTACGTCAAAAGAAAAGAAAACTCAATGCTAACATTTATATTTAATCATACACACCACAAGAAACCCAAATAGCGTCTCTAACAAGAAATCATGAAATAAGAAAAGACATCACAGAATGTAAGAACAATGGGAGATTAGCACGATCTTATTGATGTTTCAAGAATATTTTCCCGAAACAATTCTAGGACAACTGAAAACATTAAAAGATTTCCTTTGAAATGCAATATTTTCTATGTAATATTGGGTTCCTACAAGAATCGAAAAATGAATGAAGCTTGAACAAAGTTATTAATTTTTATTCAAATTATTAATTTTTTTAAGTATTTTATCAATAGTTCTAACTAAGCATTAAAAAACCCATTTAAATGTAATATATCACAGTTAAAATATATACAATATTTTAGTTCAAATTTGAAGCTCAAATAAAGATTTATTTCAAGAATAATTTATAATAAATTATTTGCAACTATTTGTTTTGACTTGAATGCAGTCCAGATTTTAATTAGACTGTATTAAGTCTTGAACATAACTCAATGATTTGATAAAAATTTGGTATTGTTGTCAATCAACTTTTTTCATACATCAACTGGGAACTACAGTTACAGTACCTTCTGAACCACAATAAAATTCTTCAAACCTTAGAAGGGGTATTGAAAGCACAAATTGTTGAACCAAATTCCAGAGCATTAGATAGAAGAATGTGCTGAAAGATGTCTGAGTGTTAGTGTAGCAAGTTTTCCTTCAATACTATCAACTCAAATATAAAGTTTTTAAAAAAGAATTTATAATGAAAGACTCAATTAAAAATCAATGGCAGGTTCAAAGGAAATTATTAAGTAAGTTATCATGATTAATTATGATCTTTAAATTATGAGTCATTATCAAAATACTTTCAGATTAAAAGAATCAGGTACTGGATAGTAAGTAAATGCACATCTCATACATATGAAAACTATTCACATTAATATTTCATATCATTGTTTTATTTAAAAAAATTTTTAACTTTATAATCAAATGAAATAAACTTAAAATCTTGTTGATTAGAAATTTATTTCTAAAACTGATTACATTGAATCTTATATTCTTGAGAAAAATGGCAGTTAAATATAAAAGGACAGTTAATATCAATAATAATTTTTGTGAAATAATAAGTAAATTACTGTGATTAATTATGTTCTCTAAATTATATGGAGACAATATAAAAATAATTTTAGATTTAAAGAATCAAGCATTGAATTTTAAACAATCTAAATGCTTCACAATTTAAAAAACTATTCACACAAATATTTTACATTCTTGCTTTATTTTGAAAGTTTATTTTTTAATTATTTTGACTTCTTGAGACAAAGGAAAATATGATAACTAAAAATTTTGATTATCAGATGAAACATAAATGCATTCCTTGATTAATGATGATTGTTTAAGATGTTTTACATTTCTAACAAAAAGAGGTAACATTTTAAATAATCAAGAATCTTACATATGGGTAACAAAATAGCTTTAATACATGTGATAACAATAAAACTTTGATGTAAGTTTACTGATTGTGATTGAGCACATATTTTATAGTATTTACCAGGTAATTTACACATAAACTTTTATTAAAATTTAAACAAGAATATCTACAGATTTCTATCGCACTTCAGCTATTTGGGAAAGAAAATGTTCAGTTCATTGATTCATAAATAAGCATTTTGTAGCTGAATATACGTTTCTTTTTATAGTTTTATTTCTTCTTGAAGACTATTTTTCGGGATTTCAGAGGGCTCCATTTTAGCCTTTTGTAATAAAATGACACTCCTGTTAGTAAAGACAAAACCACCATAACCTAAAAAGGAACAAAATATATATTTGACAAGAAATAATACATTTAGATAGTATTTAATTAATTTTCTTTAATTAGATTCATTTAGAAAGTAATTATAATTTATTAAGGTATTTAGAATATATTTAAGTTTTATTAAGAAAGTAATTATTAGAATATAAAAATTCTTTTAATAATACAATATTCTAAATCTTATATTAAAGAAACTTCAATATACCTGAACTACACATAGTGATTAATGTTTTTTTTCATAATACTCTTTTACGTACAAGATAGCCAAAATTTAATTGACAATGTTTGAGACACCTCTTGCAAGTAATGCATTTCAGGGAATCTTGGGATTTGGATTTTTAAGAATATATTGCTTAAGTATCACACTATAATGGAATAAATACTTTGGCACATATGATACACACAAACATAACTATATGAATGTGAATCAGTATACATAATTTTTTAACATATGACAAAGTTTATTATTAATTACAAAGGAGATTTAATATGAAAATACCACCTGATAGTAACATTGTGAATTTCAATTATAGTTTTGGAAATTGAAAGAAATAAAAATTCCATATTTAATAATGTACACTAAATTTTTTGTTCGACTAGTGACATGTTTGGTTTGGATAATCACTCAACTGTCATTTTTAGCTTCACAAGCACTAATTAGACTGGTATCTAGATTTAAAATGAATTCCAAACCATACAAGGGGCATCCAAACCCAAGGGATTCAAAACAACAAACTGTTTAAACAAACTCCTAGAGATATCCGGCTGTTATTGACTAATGACAGATCTAAACAGCTAAGATTAATTTATGATTATATATGTTTCACACATATACACACCTACTTATATATATGTAATAAGTTATAAAGTATACTTCAAGGAAGTAAATATGTATATGAGAGAAAATATATTAAACTTTTCATCCCAGCGGTACAACTGTTGTACTATAAGAGTCTCTCAGAAGACATTTATAAAATAGCAGTTGTACTCATGGATTTACCCCCTCCCTTTCAAGTGTTCAACAGTTTTCCAGCTCAAATTTCTTTGGGCAATTGAGAGATTTGATTCCCATTCTTTTGTGCCTGAAGTCCTAAAAACTGGGTAGTTCTCAAAGCAAAAAATTTTGGGAAAAACTTTTTTTTTTTTAAAAAAATAAAGAAAGCATATTTATCCTCACTTTAGTATACCTTCATTGTAACCATTTTCTTTTTCAGTCACTTGAAAAAGTAATAAACTGTCTGAAAAATTTTCAGACAATGATTCTGATTGCTGTGTTTGAATCTAAATTCAGGGATAGTAGTTACTTGATGATAATAACGATGCAGATTTTTTCGTATCATGCAATTTTAATTAATGTAATGCAAAAACACAAATGACAAGCCTATAATTTTTGAATTTACAAGAGACTTAAGTATTTCAGAACAAATAAATGTTTTAGTTGATGACCTTGAATTTTCAAATTTTCTTTCAGAAGGTATTTTAAATTTTATTGCAGATGAAGCAAATAGGTATGCTTCATATAAATTGGATATATAGCTATAGGTTTATATTCATATAGACAAAATGTCTTATTGTTACAGCAAACATTCTTATGCATGTACTACTTTTATTTTTAGCAGTTATAAAAACAAATTTAATTATAGTTTTGTTGATAGTATTTATCCATTGATTGTGATTTTGAATCGCACAATTTCCTATTTATGAGAATTTGATATTCTCAATGACATAAGCCTCTTCTTTCAATTTTTATAATACTCTGGAAAAGGAAATTTTTAAACAATCATAATCCCTAACAACATAAGTATCTTTAATTCAATCCAGATCAAAATTGCTTGTTTTGAGATTGATATTTAATCAATTTATGGATGGAACACTTAATAGAATAAATATATATTTTTCTTTGTAAATAATTTCAGAATTTATTCTTAAAATTATTTACACAGAAAAAAATTATATGTTAGAAAATCCCAATTCAAAGTTTTAATATGAAATCCGTTGTTTACATTTGTAATATTAGTATACAATATAATCTAATAGATAATTCTATTTGTAAAAAGAAGGTTTTGATTTAATGAACTTTATTCTAATTTATAAATTAGTTATTTAATAAAGGACATTGAATTTCCTGTTTAACTCTGATGGAGTAATTTATAATTATTATGTTTCCGCATTTTTGTTTCCATTTTTCCTCCATGTTTTTTCACTGAGAAACAAATCTTAATATGAGAGTTTAATAACTTCTCTTACAGAACTAATGATGATTTAGTATTTGGAAATTGCTCTTCAAGGTGGAATATACCTAATCAGATCTCACTCATTACTGAATAATGAAAACTAAATGTGACATTTTACTTTTTCTTCCTACAAACACGCATATCGGAATAGTAGCTAGACAACTTTCTAAGTTTCTTCCTTGTAACCTTTAAACAAAACTAATTGTTTATGGATATATTCCAGGACAACATTATACTCTTTTGATCTCACAGTAAGAACATGCAAGAATAAATAAAAGTAGAAAAAACTTAAAATGAAAGTACTTTCAATCATAAAGTGAGCTGTGATGCATATTTAAAGTTACTTTAGTTGTCAGTTTATTTACTATGCATAAAATTAAACACCATTTAATTTTCTAAAGATAATTTAGCATGCATTTTTTATACAAAGTTTAAAACATTAAAGATAAGAATTTATATTTGATATTGCACTAATATGTTTTCTTCTTTTCATATAAGAATTATATAGAAATATTTTCTGAGATTAATATGAGTACATTTTGGTATGTACTCTTTGAATGAACAATTTTTAAGGTTTCTGTCATTGAAAAATGAACAGAATTTTACAATTTGTTGCATGACAAAAACAATTTTATAAACAATTAACCTAAATACATATTAAAATAGTCCAACTCAAAATTGATCTCACAACATTCATTGCATAAAATGTTGCATACCTAATCACAGAAACGCAGAAAGGAAAGTTTCAGCTTTTAAAGAAAATTAAGCTTCTTTTCCTCAAAAGAAAAAGAACATTTATTTTAATCTGATGAATATAGAAATTACTTATAACACAAAATATTTGTAACAAAAGGAAACAAAAATCATTAATAATGTTAACATACAGATTATAATTTTTTACAAATACAGCTTCAGTAATTTAAATTTATTTGTTTATAAACAAAAATAATTTGTTTAAAATACCTTAAGTTACATTTTTTAATACCAGGTATGTTGTTTTTGGATTTATTCAATTTCTTATGGCTTTTTTTTTATTGTTTAACATTTTCTTAAAACCAATTGCGTTTCATCACTATAAAAAAATCTGCTATTTTATATTTGTATTTTGATGGCTAAGAAGTAAATAGACCAGTCAAATTTATCATATAATTATTTTATAAAATAATTTCAGAAAATTCTCAGTAATAAATTATTATACACCATATCATAGTTTCGAAACACATTAAATTTATTTCACATACACAAGTACATATCTAAAAATTTTTGTAATATTTCTTTATTTGATTTATACAATAAATAGAAAAAAAGTTAATTGTTTATTGATAAGTATAGCATTTATGATAAACCCAGTTATATTTTCTTTAAAATTATGGCAAACCTAGAGCAGGATATCAGGAAGGGCTGCATAGGCCTGTTTGGTTAGGGCATCGTTCTTATTATCAGAAGGTAGTTAATTCGAATCTCAGCTGAACGGAAGGTCTATTGTGTTCCTAAAGATGACTGGGGAGGGGCATGTTAAACTATGTTATGGTCACAATATTTTCCAAGTAATATGATAGCTCTGGGGGTAGCAGGCCAAGTATTGGGGGGTCTTCTGTTCGGTCTCTCCTTCAAAATCACAAAGACTCCACTTGGTTGTTTCTTTCTAATAGGGCTCAATTCAGAGCTAGGTACAGGGAAGCATGCTGGTGCAACAGCATCAACATTGATCAAGAAAGTGAAAAATAATCATTTTATAAAATTTCCTGTCACAAATTTAATCTTAATGTAGATCAAAAATAATTCACAAAAAACATAAGTTAATTATGCTTTACTCATAAATTTTTAGAACAGCTCACTTAAATAACTAAATCCTATTAATTTCTTAAGAGAAACCTTTTTAAAACTTTTGAAACATAAATCATAAATAAATGATTGTAGGTGCTTCATTCAAAAGACATTGTTTTAACTTTTAATTGATAATAAAACAAATAATTTTTTAATTAAAAATTTAGACAAACACACACATTAGCATATCAAATTGCTATCACATGGAAGAACAAGTTATTCAAAAACAGAATTCAAAAGTAACCTTTATAAACATCCTCTTCCTAGTATCATGTTCTGGTTCAGCAGCCCATTTCAAAAATGTGCAGACATCCTTTGCCAGCTGACTAAGAGTAGCAGGTGTGCCATCTGAATATTCAATAATTTCATTGTAAAGTGCCTGAGCCATGCCAATAGCTCCTCCAGGAAAATAAGGATTGTAATATTGTCCTTCACCCAGCTCTACACCTGCTGGTGGATCACAATATCCAGTAAGAAGAGAAAAGACATAGTCCTAGAAATAATCATCATATTAATGAACTCATTGTCACGAAAATTTAAAACTAGGAAATAAATATAATTGAAAAATTATCATCAAAAGACAATGAATTAATTAAGAACAAACAAAAAGAGTGATTTAACATAAATATCAAATAAATCTCATGAAATATTAGAAATAATAATTAATTTCTGTGAAAAGACCAGTTGTTAACCTGAGCATTGCAGAAAAATGAGCTCATTCAATGGGAGACCTACACCTAAATTGGTACAATTTTTGATGATCATTACATAACATTTTTAAAATTATATTTGAATTGAAAGTGGTTTTAATATCTTTACCTTCTGTTGATTCATGCTCTATTCATCAGGTGGAATGGTCATACAAGAATACAGAATTTGCTTCTTTTCCATATGCAGAATTTGTAATGACAGTTATCTATTTTTTCTATTATTCAAATTTTATATGATTCAGCTGTTGATTAATATTTATACATCTTTGGCTTCTTTACTTACGAAAACCTTATTTGCTTTATTATGTTGCAAAAATTTAATTATACTCACATGTTAAATTAACTAATTAGTGAGACAGTAAAAGTGATTATTCGCTTTTTTAAAGAGTTTGAAGGTGATATTTTTAGTAGTTATGATTTAAAAAATATGCTTGCAGACCATACTAAACAGGATTCTGCATTTCACTGTGCTTCAAGATTTTCCACAAATTCAGTTTTCATTTTAAATTTTATTTCTCCTTAAAAATAATCTTAGTTAAATTTTGCAAATCATTCCTCACAATAAAAAATTTTCTTCCTGGAAAATATTAAATGCTAATATTGATGTATATTACTGCTAATATAATCATTTAAATAAAAGTAAAAATTAAGACATTAAATTTTCTTGATTTTTCTAAAGCTAAAATATAGAATCACTAAACTTCTATTTTGTAGGAACTTTTCTTTAACTTTCCTCCAGTAGCAGGGGAATATCTTAAATTTCTATCACTTCAAAAAACTTGCATGTGATCATCAAAAGACAGATTTTGCAATCGATTAGTGTGAATAATTTTAAGCATACCTCACCACCATGGCGGGCACTGGTGATTAAACTTAAATCTGGAGGATAAGCACCATTATTTGCTGCTCTAGCTTGTTCCTCATTTGCATATGGACTTGGAAAAGCATCAAATAGTTTTCCTGGCCTCTTAAACATTTCACCTTCATCATTCGGGCCATCAGTTACCATTACCTAAAATATTAATGAAATACAAAATTAATTATTAGTCTATTACTAGTAACAGGATTTCTTAATTCAGTGAAATTAAGATATCTAATGACTAGCATTAAGATCAACTATGTTGAGATAACATGAACTTTAATTTTATGCTTATTACCAATTTAAAAGAATTCATTGCCTTATAAATAAAAAAGACTCTAAAAATGTTAAAATAATATCTTATTGTGTATTTAATATTCAATTCCAATTTAAAGGAATTTATCAACTAATCATTGATTAATAAAACACAAACAAATTAGAACAAATATATTCAATTAACATCTTGCTGTAATTGAATATTCAGTCCCAATTTAAAGAAATTTACAGACAACCTTAATCATTAATTAATTAATAGTATGCATAAACAAGTTAATTAGATTTTGATAGTTCATTTTTGAATTAAAATAATTTACTGATATAAAATAGCAGAATCACAATATTATTTAAAGAATATAAGATTAAATTACCTCTTCGGCTTCAGCCTTAGCTTCATCTTCAGTATGAGAAACATTTACCAATTCACGGTAATGAAGATATTTCATACTATGACATGCAGCACAAACTTGCTTATAAACTTCATAGCCTCGACGTATACTAGGAAGAAAAATATTCAAGCAATAAATTATTTACTGTATTAACTATATTTGAAGAATAACTTTATTTTGTGTGGAATACATTAAAGAACATTGTTACAAGAAAAATTTGGTAAAGTTACTAAAATCGGAAAGCTTGAAAAAATGATATGCACATTGCATAGATTATTAGCAGAGTATAGTTATATGGATTAATTTATACACTACCAAAGAACAATTGGAACAACCATTCAAATAAAGAAATTTAAGTACTGCAATATATTATGCCAATCATAATTATATAAGATATGAAAAGCAATGTTACAAAAATTTGTTTGCACAGTTAAGAGCTTTAAAATTTCAGGAAAGTATAGTTATTGGATATCATAGAAATGGTTGAGTCACATGTAATATTTCCAGAGTTGAAATATTAAATATCAACAGTGACATAGATGTCCTGCAGGTGGAAGATACACTGACATTTTGGAACAAATTCCGATAAGGCAGACTCAAGAAATCAGCTAGTCAAGACCAAAGATATCATTCAAAGTGATCTCAAAGAATCACAATCTATCCCCTACATTTTTTGCAAATAATTTTAACAATCTGAATCTGAAACCATTATGTTGATGAATAACAGCTTTGAAGAAGCGTATCAACTCAGTTAACAAGGTTTAGTTTATTAGATGCTCAACAGTCATTTTTTGCACACAAGGGCCAACAGTTTAAAACTGATTCCAAACCACTACAAGCATATAAGCCAGGGGTGGCCAAGCTATTTGATAGTCTGAGCCATTTTTCAAAATTTAAAATTTTTCGTGAGCCACAATTAAATACCTATTTAAAAGGTGTGCAAAAAAGATATTAAAAACATTTTTATAGAAATTACACTTATATAATATAAATAAAAGTACAAAGCATGTATATTGAATTTAAATATTAAAAAATTAAACACACTTATTTTTCTTATTACTTTCTTAAACACATTTATTTTCTTCTAAGTTTTAAAGAATTATCAAGAAAGTACATTTTACTTTCTTGATAATTCTTAAAAATTTGGTGGATAATTGTGGTTACAGTGCATCTCAGTCATTCTTTGAGATGCTGGTTAGTTAATTCTGCTTGATGTTTGGATTTTATGAATTTTAAAGTGGAATAAAAGGATTTACATAACCATGTTGTTCTGAAAATTGAAATAATTTGACAAGCAGTCTTTTTTAATTCAGAATATTTCAATTCTGGTACAAATTTCCAAAATTCAGTAATTTGTGCCAACTTAAATTTTAATTGTCAAGCTTAATCTTCTAGCAGCTCTACTAATTTTAATTTTCCATAGGATTTTTGGGTCATAATTGGAAAAAGGATAACTGGAAAAAGGATATGAATTATGTTAATTTCAAATGGATTCAGAAAAAAAAATCAAGAGATGATTTTAAATATTTCAAGTCTTGAAATCTATTTTGAAATTCCGCCAATAATCTTTCTAGCATTTTTATATACTCGTTGAGTTTTTATTTAATATTAGAACAATTTTTTTATTCGAAGAAAATGACAAAATGTTTATCTTGTATGTTAAAGGTCATATATTTATCTTTTCCCTGCCATTTTAAATTCAGTGTTTGCAAATGTTCCATGACATCAGTCAGAAACATTAAGTCTTGTAACCACTCCTCATCGTCTAATTCTGAATAGGTTATTTTCTTTTCTTTTAGAATTGTAGTTGTCAGATCAAACATGTCTACAAATCTATTTAATACGTTGTAGCTAGATAACTATCTAAGAAAAAAATTGTCATTAGAAAGTTTTTTGTCCTTTAATTCAAGGAAATTTTTTAATTGTCGATTTTTTGCATTGGTGTGAATATAATTTGCAATGTGTAATACTGTTTTCATAATGTGAGGATATTTTAAATATTTTGTAATGAGATTTTCTTGGTGAATTATGCAAACTGGTATGAATGGCAGAATTTGAGAATCCTATCTTAAAAGACTAATAAGACTGATTATTTTACCCAGCATCACCGGAGCTTCATCAGTTACAATTTTCATAAGTTAATTAAGAGCCCCACCAAACGTTTTCATTAAGGAATCATTCATTTTCAATAGTGACACCACAGATTGACTCTTGAAGTGCTACTAAATTTAATTCTTCTTCTTTAACAACAAAGCCAGGTGCAAAATACGTATGAATACTGCCTATAGCGGAAAATCTGTGATATCTGTCAATTCGTCAGAGGTTAAGTTGAATGCAATACTGTTCTTCAAATTATTCCTTAAAATTATATTCAACAGATGCATTAATTGCAGTTATGCATTGATCGGTTGTGTGTCTGAGATGGAAATTTGGAAAACAACTTTGTGTAATATTCCATCATTTGGATCTAAATCTTTAAGTACATTTAAGTACATCTGAATTTTTACACAGTACCATTTTAGAAAAAAAAATTTATACATGCACAATGATTCAATAAATTACAAAAATAATAAATACCAATACATGTAAAGGCAAAGTTTAAAAAATGGATACATTATTAAGACATGATTACAATGAAATTAAACAACAATTAATTTAAGAATAAATTACATTGTGTTACGGAAATATTTTATTCTGTCTTTAAATTTTATCATTTTAGAAATTTCGAATTTTTGAGGGTTTTTAGAAAATTACAGAATATTTTAGAAAATGTTAAGTTTTTGAAACTCTGAAAAAATAGTGACTTCAAATCTTTGAGAACTTTCATATATATATTTATTGTAAATGTCTTAGAAAAATTATAATTCTACTGAAATTCCAATGCTGATATCTCAAGAGTTTGTTGTGTATAATTTTCAAGATAACCAAAGTAAAACATCTTTTTTAAAATTCTTCAAAAAAAAAAAGACATACTTTTCCTTCCTACTTATTTATTTATTTCATTTAATTAAAAATCATGAAGATTCAGCCAAAAATATAAAGGAAAAATCAATTGCCAGCATTAATTAGTAGATTAATTTTGTATATGAACCTGAATCAAAATAATCTCTCAACAGTCATTTTTTGCACAATTTTGGCTAATTAGACTGTAACCAACAGTTTAAAGTGAATTCCAAATTATTATGAACATTCAAGTCCAAGATAGAAATTGAACACACAATCGAATAAATTGAAGGCCTGTGAGCTAGTTATTTAGCAGTCAGCTTGGCTTCAATAAAAGTTAAAATTTCACAAAAAAAATATTAAAAAAGAGGGATGACAGTTTTTTTTTTTTCGCTCTAGTGTTAGTAATATTTAAATACAAATTTAATTTCTTAGAATAAATAAAAATATATTCCAATTTTTAATCTAATTAAAAATTAGAAACTTAAAATTTTGCATAGATTAAAAAAACATAATTGATTGAATGAATATTCATTTATAGAGTAAGTGAAGCTTTTCTAAAACTTAAACTGCTATGTTACCTAGCATGATCCAGTGAACTCAATGGTCCACTGTGACTCCATGGATGCTTGGGTGGGTGGACAATCAATTCTCCAGCTGAAACAGTTTCTTTTAAAGCTAAAGTTAAACCAGCTGCTCCAGCAAGAGCGACACCGGATAGAGCTAGCAACTGAAAGGTAAAATCATTTAAATAAATCAAAATATGTTAAATAAAAGCACATTAAGTTAAAAATATTGCATAGTAATTAAAAAAATAATAGACATTTAAATCAATTAAATTTTATAACAAGAAATGTTATAAATATATTAATAAATTTACATTAAAATATTGTTAAAAACCATACAACATTTATAGAAAATATTGTTTTATATATTATTGAGAAAAATAAAATTATGCTTTTAAAAAGATATTTTTAAAAGATATAATATTTTCTTGCAGGTGAAAAATAAGATGTTATATAATATAAAGTAATAAAAAGAGTGGAACACTAAATAGTTATGAAAATAATGCATGAGAATATTTTTGTTTTTTTACAATTTAATTAAATATTTTCAAGGAGAATATTTAATTAAATTGTAAAAAAACAAGGTTCATTAAATATTTCCAAGGAGAAATCAAAGAAATAAAAATTTTGGGAATGGAAAATTTTCCAATATTTGAAATCCATCGGCAATCATTCCAACACCTAAAAGATTATTTCAGTCAAATAATTTTAGAAAAATACTGTAACCATTTCAATATTTTACAGATTTAATTTTTGGAATTGGATTTTAATTACAGTGCGGAAGAGGGGTCGACAACCTGCGAACCTTTTGATGTAAAATACTGGTTCTCAAGTTACATATGAAAAAATTAATTACTTACTATCAAAACCCTACAGAACAAAAAATATATTTGAAAGTTCCTAGTTTCTCAATAGTTTTTACTGTCATAACACATAATTACCAGCTATATGCTTAACATGTGCATAATGAGATAAACTTTTGTTTAGTCTTACTTGAACATTTGCTTTGTGCTTGAGTAAAGTAGAAATATTTCTTGATGAAAAAATACTGACCATCCTGAATTGGATGATAACAAAGGGCTGAACAAAGTTCAACTTCATGGTAGATACCACAATAAAACTAAATTAACTAGATTTAAAACTACAAGGTAAGGGCAACACAGTTTATGCCTTGCTTGAAAAAATATATATATCAAAAAAGATTTTTTTGTTAAGACAATGTGGTAAAAATTTCATTTTAAAAATCTAAAGCAAAATACTGATAAAACCATTGCAACTATTGACACAAACTTACTTCAGCATAGCTGTAAAAATTAAGGATTAGTTTGCTGAGGGATTTCAGCAGTTCAAAACAAACAAAAGTAATCTCACGCTCATATGATATCATTGTAAATCCTCTCCTCATCTCATTGTAAATCGTCTCAACATCAATACACACGAGAACAACATTAACCTATTTAGAATTGATGATGGGTGCAATTCTTGTATTTGAAAACCTAAGATTTTGTGAAGCTCCATAACATGTTAAGCGTACAGAAATGAATGCACATCCTGCAGTTTAAGTGGATAGCTATAAGATTTTGAGAATTTAGGCCCTTATATTCAGAGCATGGAATGGTCTTTCAGAATGCTAGAGTGAGGTGAAGAAGTTAGTATGTGGAGTCTAACAATTTTCATGTGAACATATATATGTGAGCCAGCATTTTCATGCATAGTAAAAAGTAAAGTTAGAAGTCAACTAATAAACAAAAATTAACAGTCATGCTTAAAATAACAAGTTATAAGTCAGATCTGATCAAACTTTCAACGACATGCAATGCTCCCATTGAATGTAACTAAATACATTTGTATTTTGATGAGAATAACTATTTTTCGTTATTTAAAGTTTATTTTAAACCCAATGCCAAATATATATATAAACAAATATTGGAATATAATTTTTAGTGGCATTTTGAAAGCTAGAAACTTGTATAAATTGTAACTTTTGGTTTATTGGTTTAAATAGGTTGTCAATGCCTAGTGTAGAATCATTTTGAATACAAATATATTCATCAATGTCATAAGTAACCGTCCATAAATAATATTGAAAATTAAAATGAATAAATGAGTTTGAAAATTTTGTTTTATTAAACCAGACGTTTAAATTTAAATCTAACAGTTAAATTCTTCTATACATTTGTATTTTTAACTGTTCAGTGATATTACAAAAATTTTAATTTAAATTTGTTTTCATTACTCTCTTTTCACCACACCAACACGATGTGACATTATCATTTATTAGAAATTGAAATGTTTGCAAACTCATATGCATTTAACACATGCAAGACAAAACTTAAAATACAAAAACATACAGATTTTTCGTATAAATGTCTGCCATTCAAATTTCCCATCTATTTTTAAAAGCACAAAAAGCATTTTTTTAGAGCAGATAATTATAAAGAGAAGATAATATATATACATTTTTTTAAACAGTATATTTTCATATTTATTAACAAGTACATAAAAAACAAACAATATACAATGATACTACAATATTACATGAAATACATTATACAAGTACAAAAAGATTCCGATAAATATGTAATTATTTATTTTAACTCATATTTTATGCAGTTTATGAATTTAGATTGAAGCATAATTTTTTTTGATTTCAATGTATTTATATTCACTTTTATTTCTTTCATTTACAAATATCTGACTTTGCAAAATACAGTTTACTCATATTATTCCATTTTTTTCTATTTTGTATTGTAAGTCTCTTACACTTGATCTTAAATTCTTGTTTGGTTTAATTTTTACTTTTATTTATTCATTCATCTTATGCAATTCATCTGAAGGGGGAAAAAATAATTATATGAATTTATATATACTAATTCTTTTTAATACATATAAGAAAAAGATATATGCTCAAAGTAGAATAAAGCCATTGCTATTAAAAATGTGTAACCAAGACACATAATCTAATATTTAAGCATAAATCAAAATATTTCTATTTATAAATTAGCTAAATCATAGCTTAAAGACAGTTACCTGTACTTGTTACCAGACTACTTGTGAGCGATTCAAATCTTAATATGGCCAGCAACAGAGACAGTCATTTGGAGACTTGGAATAAGCACATTTTTAAATTTTCCATTGAAAACTAACTCTATATTTTCATTACTTTTTTATTTTTACATAATTGATTGATATGTTTCTTATTTAATGATCATTTTTTACACACAAGGGTTACAAAGATCAAAATCTATAATTTGAAATGGATTCCACACCTCTACAAACTTCCAAACCTGAGACAGGAATTGAAGTGATGAATTGAAATACAGAGGAACTACTATTCAGTTAGAATTTCAGTTTTAAAAATTTAAAAATAAGGGTTCTAGAGAATATTACTCCTATTTACTTGCATATATCAAATTTTGTAACTTTCTCATAAAAAGCAAATTTTTTAAATGAAAATTTTTAATTAAAGCTATAATTTTTTTAAAATTATTTTTAACTGCTGATTTTTATGGTGCAAGCAGTAGTAAAATCATTCAAGGAAATTTAGGCTATAAAAAATGAGAAAATTGCATAGAAATAACATTAAAAATTAATTATTATTTCATTATTATTAAAGTTGAAAAAGCATTACTGGAATATGTTTACATACACAAATTATTTATTTTCCCCTCATATTAGAATATCTAATGATAATCAAAAATAACAATTTGCAATCGCCATACAAACTAACGTTTTAAAAATGTTTTTTTACAAACTCATTTTCAGGTCTCTTTTATAAGCGTTTATTTCTTAACATTTGTTTCTTTTTTTTAAACTTTATCATACTATATGATTGAGAAATTTGGATTAGCGTATCTATAGGAGAATTATAAGTCCTTCAAATTGTAGATATTATAAATATTAAAATTCAAGATTTTTTTAAAGAATTTCACTAGCTTTAACTCCTATCTCATAGTCTATGCATCAGAACATAATTAACAGATTCATGTGTAAATGTTGAAAAATGCTTTTGCAAGGAGTGCATGCCTTGGAATCACTGCATGAAGTTGATATTTTAGGTGCAATGAACTTGTCACATTAAGCTTGGAATGATGCTGCAAGAAAAACCACATTTAGGTTGTTCTGCAAAGCAGGCTTCATTAAAGAAACCACTGCTAATTATCAATGGATGACTTGAATGAAAACCAGTTACTCAACCATGAACTTAGACAAAGAAGCTCATTGTTGTTCATTTAAATGAAAATTTAACTCTTTAAAATTGTGTTCCCAAATGTTATTTATATGTAAAAGATCATCATCAGATAATTAATGATGGGAGAACATAATGAATGAAAATGAAGAATTATTTCAGATACCAAACAAGAAACAATGTTTTGACCATCTATAAATTAGATAAATGGCAAACAAGAATGAGTTAATTTATTGAGAAAATCAAAAGTAAAATGCCTTCTTACATTAATAAAACGAAGCTTAAAAACAGAAAAAATTAATAAAATGAAAGTAAGAACTGTTTTTAAATAGGAATTTCATTTTCCATGTTTCTTACATAGCACACACTAAAAATAATTTTAAAATTTTACACAATTATACTTCTATTCTATGAACTTTCAATTTTAGGAACAATATAACTGGTCCCAACAAATTTGTAAAAAATGAGTGTTTACTGAACTATTTAAATAAATAAATTAATTTATGAAGTTTTCCAATTATCATTTAGGGGAAAAAATCCCATAAAAATGTCACATAAATTTAACTATGCAAAAACAAACAGTAAATTGATTAAAAATAAATAAATAAAATAAACAAAAAATAAATTATAAAGAATGTTGCTAAAAAATTTTAATATAACTTTTTAAATATTTTTCTGATCAGATACATTGATTTTCAATGCTGAAAATGATTGCTGATATGTACTTATTTTATAACTATAAAATTACAAAATATATCAATTTTAATTTGCGAAAGTTGAAACACAATTATAAATGATAAAGTCTTAATTGAATATTTTTGATAAATTTAAATTACATAGACATATGTTAAATTGTGACAGCTATAAACTTCAACTATACATCTCTCTCTCTCTCTCAATCCTAAAATTATTGAATTAGAATCTGCAAATATTTAATTTTAATAAACTTAATTTTTAATATACTTAATAAATCAACAACATTAAAAAAATCTTTTATAGCTTTAATTTGAATTAAAATTATTTTGCAATTTATAATTTAATTATCGTTAAAATAAATTTCTATAAAAGAAAACCAAGAAAGGAATTATTCAGAGGATGCAAAATTTATATATTTCGAACAATTTTTGTAATAAAAATTTCTTTTTAATAAATTTAAATTTGATGCAAAAATGAATAAAATTGAACTATCTCATATGAATGTTAAAAAATATTATCAATCATTATAATTTATTTTGAATCAACAATAGAAATGACTGAAGGCAACAATTTTATTCTAAGAATTAAGATTGAACCCAAAAAATTCCAATAACTTGACAGTTATTTTTTAAATCATTACAAAATAAGATAAAAAATCGTCAAATTTGGCTTTACAAGCACGTAAAAGGAAAAGGTAATGAATAAAATTTCTGTAAATCATATTAGATATACATTAAATATTTATAATATCATATAAAAATAAGAAAACTTCAAATAATTAAGATAATAAATGGTTTGTTTGTAATAGATTTCTCAAAACTATAACTGGTAATGATTCATTCAACACATATGTTGATGCACAAGCTGAGAAACTGGAAAAGCAGTGCCCTCCTTGTAAACAATTCATTCTGCCTCCTACTACTGAGGAGAATGGAGCTTGAATGACTCTCAGCTCATTCTTACTTACATGCTTATACTCATACTTACTTATTTACTCTTTTTTAATTGTTAATGTTATTAAATATAATCAATAAGAAACCTATACTAGGTCCGTCATTTATACACATTTTAACACTCCTACAAACATTTGAATTTATGGACTAACAACATAGAAAAAATAATACTCAATATACAGGTAACCCTCCTATAACACTGTAGTTAGGTTCCTAGAAAATGCCGTGTTGTGTGAAATCGTGTTGTACAAGACCCAGAACTAGTACAAAAAGGGGGGTTACGTTCCAAAATCTTATTGAAAACAAATATTTTTTTAATTCGACATAAACAACTTAAATTTTATTAAATAATAAATGTATATCCGACACAAAGTAAGAAAAAAATATTTTAATCTAACGTAACCCTAATTTAATGAATTTATTTGTCGTCACTGCTCAGTACAATCAACCGAGAACGTTTTTTGGGTGGAACGATATCACCTTCACTTTCAGAACTTTTTACTCTATTTAAAGTTTTTGTATGTTTTCCCCTCTTAAAAAAATCTGTAATCGAACTTTGCTGACTAGTTCTTACTAGGTCATTGAAAATTTCGCGGTATGGAGTTAAACAGTTCTGCAGCACCCTTTTGAATTTTCGATTACTTTCCGTGGAAGGGTCTGTTTTCAAGAAAAATGACTCGAGATTTTCCGTTAAGCATAGGCCTTCTTGTAATTCTTTTAATGTTAAATTCTTAACTACACAATCTTCATCAGAGCTATCTTCATCAAAATCTATTTGATTTGCAACCAGGGATGCCGCCGACCGATAACAAGCTCTAACATTGGAACAAAACCGTGTTATAGGATGACGTGTTGTAGGAATTTTCCTGCAATTTACAAATCGTGTTATAGCGAAACCGTGTTATAAGATACCATGTTATAGGAGGGTTACCTGTACTTAAAATAATAAAAATTGTTTAATTTTAATACATAAATAATAAAGGAAATCTTAATAAAATTATAGAAATATAATAATCTTATTAAAAAGTCATATTTTAAATAATCATATACATCTGAATTATCAGGATTTAAATAGCAACTCACCCTTTTGGTGCTTGATGTGAAACGAGGAATACTGGAGTACTGTTAAAAGTTAAAGCACAAATTAATATTTTTAACAAACATAAAATTTAATCATTAAATGCCAATTAAAAAATATTTTAAATGATACTACTCAGTAGTTTAAGTTATTTTTAAAAAATAAAGAATACATAATAGTAAAATTTTGGGAATATGCGAGATAAGTTTGATTTTATATCATGATTAATTTTTGCACTAAATTAATAACAGATAACTCAACTGATTTGGTTTTGTTGTTGTATACTGTTCTTTCTTGGGCAATATTATTATGTCTATGGGATTGGTATAGAATCTTATACTCATTAGTTTAGCAAAAAATTAGGCAATACATCTTGGAAATCAAATTTAATTAACTTTATCTTTGTATAACTTTTGTGTAGGAGGAATCATGTTCGTCCCATATTGGCATCAAGGAAATCACCAAACAACCAAGGGATACCTGATTGTAAACTTTTACCTATGTCTATTTTCACCACTCCACGGATAGGTTGCCAAGACACTATAATAGGTCAACCAAGTTAAGCGATTGCAAAAAATGATCTTGCTAATTCAGTCTTATGTTTTACTAATACTGTTGATTTTAATTTTTCTAATAACTCAGATTTAAATGCTGAATTTAATGTTTAATCAATAAAAATTTTAAGGCTTTTTGAAATATATAAAGCTTACACATAGATAGGATAACACTGATAACATAAAGATATTCAAGAGAGAAACAAATAATATGATGTCGAAAACAATGAAAAGATGAAATATAATATTTGTAGAAATATAATAATTAAAAAATTAACCTCTTTTGATTTTAGCATTGATTTTTATTATAATATTTATTACTTAACTTCAAAATACATATTCTACTTGAAAACATTGCATTCATAAATTATATGAATATTTCATTGATAATAAGTAATTTTAAGCATTGTTCACTTATTTTTGTACTATTAAAATATTTGTATTTGATTTTATTTTCTACATTTGTTTACATCATTAGAAACAACCTTTTTTAATGTCATTTTCATGATCTTTTTTTCAGACAAAACATTTAGGTTTGATGCAGGTAATAACAATTGGTGAGATTGTTAAAATACATCAAATGAGCAGTTGGTTAATGTATTTCTTTTTTCAATCTAACGATGCACATGAATTTAGTAAAATTTTCCCTTATTTAATATAAGGAATCATTTTATTACTTATATGAATAAAAGTTATAAAATTAATTCTTGTGTTCTAAGAATTTACAAGGGATTCTAATCCATTGTAATTATACATTTCTATAATGAGAAAATGAGATCCACAAACTGAAGACTCCAATGCTAATCATTAGTCTGCCAGCTCAGCATTAAAAAGTCACATTGCAAAGAGATATATTATAACAAATAAAGTTTAAAAATTGCAACCCATTTTTGAAAAATTTTAAACCTAACCAAATTAAAATTAATTAAATTTACAAAAATATAATGAATCAATAAGAAAAAATAAAATTTGGTTCTTTTCTTAAATATTTTCATTTTATACAGTTAAAGTACATTATTTCCAATAGAAAAAAGTGTGCGGTAAAGTTTAATCCTTTAAGAAATATCGCATACATTTCTTAATTTAACAAATAAAAGTTTCATTATAACAATTCACAAATAACATTGTGATGCATTTTTTTTTTTTGCTTTGAATTCATATTTATATTTAATCTAAGTTCTTTTAAGTCTTAGTCTATGTTTAACCTTTAGAAGATATTCTGCATAAATATCACATATACTGCTTCAAATTAATTCATATTAAAAATCTCAACATTTTAACAACTGCGAAAAAATAATAAAAACAATCTTTCAAAATCGAAAAAATCCTGAAAATAACTCCGATTCAACGAAACAAAGGAATAAAAAGCCATTTCTTGAACTAATAATTTTAAAAATTAATTTATGAAAGTCTCCTGGAAGACACTAATATTCATAAGCAGTTGTGATAAAATTTGAATTTTTAAAAAATATCCACCAGATATTTAATAAACTTTAATATCATGTTTATTTTTCTACAAGGAAATTTTGCAATATCACAAGAAAACCTATAAATTTTATCTATCACAATAACTTCTAATTAAGTTTCTTTCTTTATAAATAGTTGAAATGATTGCAATTTAATTTTTAGTATTCATAGCTATATATTCAAATGAGATATTTATTTGCATATAACATAATCAATTTAAACAGCAATATTAAGAGAATTTTTTGAATTGATTAATTAATTAATACTTGTTTGCTATTTGTCAACAAACTTATAAAAATAAAAAAAAATGATCAGTTAAAAAAACTATAAAAACCCGCTGTTTAGTAGGAAAGATTGATTCAATATTTTGTCCTCATTTCTCACATAATCAGATGATATCAATTTATAAGATTACTTTTATTAAATGTATAAAGTAAATCTGAATAAATAATTTAATTTTTGACAACATAAAGCAAAAACATTGCAACACAGAATTAGTTTCAGAATCCCAAAACATTGATGAACTTTGGTTTCATAACTACCCTTTTCCACTGAATCGATTACATAATAGCATACATAAATAGCTCTCGTGTTATGCAAAATGAAAGAATTAAAACGCAATTGAATTTAACAAACGTTAATGGTTAATAATTAATTAAATAAATGATTTTTCAATTTGCGGCGACAGCAAGGTCATTGAATACTTCTCACGAGGATAGGACAAATACATATTTTTTCAATAAAAAAAGGACAACATCACTATTTACCTTCCTAGATGGAAATGTATTCTGAATACGAATAAGATCATTTCGTAGTAATCGACCAACTACAGAAGCCATTCTTTTGATTTCCTTGGCTTTTCAATCCTCTGGGAGACACAGCAAAAATAATAACCGTAGCAAAGCAAGCAAGACACAGAACAACACGACCAATACAATTAGATTGAGGCTTGGTAGATAGCAAAAACAAAACAACTAAAGTTGAGTTGAATTGTAATTATTGTTCATTGCACTGACGTATGCAAAGTTTCCATTCAACTGGCAGATATGATTACACACTTTTAATTGCAATAGTGAAATACGATTCACTTCAAAATTTTTTACTAGTGTTTTACTCATATCATCTGAGTTTGATATTTCAGTGCCTTATAATTTTAATATAAATTGAATAAAATGCATAGACAAAATATTATTTATAATTCAATATTAGATATAGATCATATTTTTCATTTGTAAAGATAATTTTTATATAGTGTAGAAATTTGATTAGCAATAATTGTGATGATGCTGATCATTTACAGCATCATTAAAGATAGCATAGTTGTTTATTGTACCAAGTGTGAACATTATGACATGTAAGAAAGAATCATCATAAATTTATAAGCAGTATTAATGAAATGGAGCATTTACTTGAAGGAATAAGGAATAACTTCCCCATTTCTGTCCCCTAAGCCAAATTCGATAGCATGCCTATATGGGTAAAAATGTTCTTTAAGTTTCTAGGGGTAGCAATTGTTTCATCTGATTTCACATCCTTGTAAACCCCATATGGTCAATATGCCCATTGAAACAATCGATATGCCCCGTAAAAGCATTATATCGAATTTGACTTGGGGACAGAAACGGGGAACTTATTCCCTATTCCTTCAAGTATATTATGCTCCACTTCATTAACTTTAGTTGTTAATCGATTAATCTTTTAGAAAGCCAAAGCTATAAATGTTTTAAATTGTTAAAAAACCTTAAGACTCTGAAAAACAAAACAGCAATATAATACCTATTGTTTAAGAACACAACTAGCACAACAAGCGCTCCTATATTACCTTAATGAAAAATTATATCTCACAGAACTCAAAAATAAGGCACAAATATGGGTCTAAAGTTTGAAAAAAATAACGGGTTTAGATTCCCAAGAATAAATAGGTTTATTCTCATGAAAAATTTAAAAGAAAGAAATTTAAAAATCTTAGAGCTTTCAAAATTTTCATGATAAAATCATATAAAAAAATTTATTTGATCTGAAAATCTTTACTATTTTTATTAAACATTTATTAAAACAAATAAAAAATTGTTATAGTAAAAATAAGAATCCATTGAAAAATTGATTGTTTTTTAAGTTTTGAAAAAAAGAGCATTTCTATTTATATTTAAGTATTTTTCAAAAATTTGTTTTTAAGGTATACACAATGTATCTTTTTTTATTAATAAATGAAGGAAAATAACTTTCCATGAAAGAAAGAGTGATTCAGCGTTAATTAATAGTTTAGAATAGTTTTAAAAAATTAATGTTTGAGAAAATAACTTTTTCTTTATTTCTAGTACAAACCAAGTTAAATTTGAATGTAAATTTTATTCTGGTAATACTGAGGAATAAATCTCGATAGTTCTTATTACTTAAGCATTAAGAACCATCGAGTTGTTATCAGAACACGAAATATATTTAATTAGCTTTCTTATTAAAACACAGAATCCATACCATGGTTGGTTGGTGACTTTGAGACTTTAGCAGCAAACAGATTATATATATATATATTTGCATCATAATTATGTAGTTTATTTCCTTTTGTTTCATGTATTGAAGAAAAAAGCAATTCATTAAGCGAATTAGTCGAGTTTATTCCGGCAAAATTTTCATTATTTCCCTGAACTCCCGGTTTATTCTCAAAATTCCAGAGTAAATTACCGAGTGTCGAAATTCCCGGGAATTTTATATTTCTACTAATCACCGTTCAGATTATTACCGATTTGAAACAGAAATGTGAATGTCGTGTAATCAATAACTGCTTATACCATTACACAAAATTCAGCAATCCTTTGACGATATCGTATACAACATTTGAAAGCACTCTTTTCACAGCCGATAGACTAAATGAATGCAGCATTTGGAACACCAGGAACCAGAACTCATTTGAAAACACAACATTGTATGCTCGCGTATCCTGTTTTACTTTTAGGGGCACGAAATTCGTCTCTGAATGCTTCATTGTTAAGAAAAGCTGGACTAATGACACCGTGTTGACAGTTTGTGTTACTCCAAAAATAGTGGATATTAGACGTGGTGCAAACAATCACGTTTCCTGACTAAATGGACTGATGCAGTTGTATGACTTTGAAAGCCGATCTCAAAATATCTTTCCTATCTAACGTTAATCATGGGAGGCCGTTGATATCCAGCATGCTGTTCATTATGACTTTTAGTAACACATTGGTTCTTTATATTTACATAGCATATTGTTTGCATTTCGACCAGTGCGAGGGGAAATATCACGGAACGATTAGTCACTTTCTAGAATCTCGATATGTAACAATCCTAACTCTATCGAATTCTGACGCTTACACGAAGTGTCGGAAATAGTCATGATTGTTTAATCAGAGAATATCATATTATATTTCAAATAAGAACTCAATTGCTTATAAGTATTCTTGTGAGGTACGACAAAATATTCTGAGAAAACTCAGAATTTACACAAAGTGGTTTTCAAAGGAGAAAAAATTTCCCCTGTATAACTTTTCTTCCTTTAGGTGTTCCAGGTGTGAGGTCGTTTGACTTGTAGAGCTATGGCTTGACCCTACTATTTTAGTGGAATGCTCTCTGAAATTAAGAAATACGTTAGATACGATAAGTTTAAGAAATACGTTCATATCCATGAAATACATTTTCGTTCAACTGATAAATTTCACAAATTTCAAAAAGTTTTAACATAGGTAGCTAAGTTACGAATATTCATAAAACTTCAATATGTTCTTATTAATGAATAGCTAATGGCCCTAGATGTTTGCCATAATTTAATAAAATTATCAATTAAAATATATTAAACATATTGAAATAATTTGCAGCGTGTTTTTATATAGGAATTAATTAACCCTTTCAGTACTTAGCTTTCGGAAAAGTGAAAACAAAAATTATTAAGCTTTCATTATACATAATTAGGAACTATAACGAAATACAAGTCTTAAGATTATTTTTTTAAATAAATTTAATTAAAGGTAAAGAATGACACCATTAATGTGAAGACTAAAAATTTCATTGCTCACATATAAACATAAGAACACATAGAGTACAATTTTAATTACATTTAACAATAACATAACATAGGACTCTCATTTAGAGACTGAAAAGATGTCAAGATGGCATCAAAACAGAAGAGGAATGCTCTGAAATGTGTAACCACCACGCACAGTAAGAGAAAATTCTATGCTACAATTTTCGATGAGTTTTGGAATAAGATTGTTCTATTCCGCTAAAATACACCGTTGCGTAGGAATGCTATTTGTTGGCAGCAATATCTACGATTCTCCTCTGGATGTTAATTACAAGATTATTATGCAACTGGTACATAAATCATTTTTAAAGTAACTTATTGTCATTTTGTATTTTAAATGAGTTATTATAAAACATAATAAAAAAATGAAAATAATATAGCAAAAGATGCATTTCATTCAGGTGCTGAAGTTTTTGGTAGTAACTGAACTTTTCTTTTTATTTATGTATATATATTATTGCAAAATTAAGTTATCGTGTCCATTTTGTGATTGTTAAACGACGAATGTCAATTTCATTACATTGCACAAAAATTTAATTTAGATACATGAATTTACAGAAATATTTTTAGCAATCAATTAATTATGCAATAGCTCTTTTCGATATACCCTTGTGAATATTTACCAGTTACCGATACTCTGGATGAATGAAGGGGGTAAAAAGCTAATTTATCCTTTTTGGCAGGAGTCATGGAACATGCAGGTGAATAGTAAATCGCATACCATATTTCCATACGTCTCCTCCTTAACAGTTTTACAGGTATGAAGTGTTGATGTGAGATTATCTCGGTATTGTATCTGATACACAGACATTTGTTTTAAATGAAATAAATTCTTGGCGTGAAACGCATGATGAAACATTTACTGTTTTTCATATTTTAATTTTATGTTCATATTTTATCTTTCTAAGAGCAATAGGTCTTTACATTTCATTCAATTTATTTAGATTTTGATTATATTATATAAAAATGTTTTTTAACGTTTTAATGTTACATGGGTGTTAAAAAATTATTATTATATCTTAGTTCTGGTGAAATTTGTCTATTTTTGGACCGTGCGTCAGAAAACCCTACCAGCTTGTACACAGAATTCATTACTATCGTTTTACGATGTTGAAAATTCTAACAGTAACAACATAATCAATTATGATAAATTCACAATAAACTAATGAGGGGAAAAAAAAGCATGTGATCAATTGAAAAAAATTACTTGAAACACAAATTGTTAGTGTGTCAAGACATATAAGTATTAACAGATTTCAGGTATTTTAAATATTGCCATATTCCAAGAGGTCAGTATTTGGAGCAGATCTTACATTTTAGTGATTTTTCCTTTATAATTCCAACAACGAGTTAATAAATACCTCTTCAAGCATAAAAAGTGACCATGCAGAGACAATTGTCTAGAATCCAAACTACATTCTTTATTTATAACTTTATATATTAATTTTTCATGCAGTACAATTATAAAATCATGACTGGTTGTGGTATAAATCATGATTAGACATTGAATAAATACATATGTAAAGAGAATGAACCTAAAAATATTAAAGAATCAAATTCTTATATTTTTCAATTTGTCTAAAATGATTTATGCCAATTAAAACAATTAAACCAATTACACTTTTTCATTTCTTATTAATTTAATATTCTTCAAATGATAAAATTGAAAATACTATTAAAATACATAAATGATTAATAATAATAATATATAATTTTCTGTTTATTAATATTATTTGTTATAAAAAATTTTTGAGTTGAACCCAGATACTTTTTTGCAGTTAACTACAAATTAATTATTTAAAATAATTTAAATTGAGATTCTTATAACATTTATGGTTCTCATACTATTACAATGTATTTAGTAGCTTGGTCAATTTAAATTACTTTAAATGCATAATGTCACTTTCATACAACTTCTTTAAATAAATTAAGATTTTGCTCAAGAACTCAAATATTTTTATTTAGCATTCTCCTCAACATTGCCCATGAGCAATTTTAAAAAACAGTGATGGAACTTTTCACTATCCTGTAATAAAAATTTATAGAATTTAAATATCGCTCAACTTTTTTTTATTAGGTTTTCTTTAAATACAAAAACACTAATTGATAAAATCGATGCAAGGATATTAACAGAATATAAAATTTCCTTTATTAAATTTGTGGATGTGAACACTCAGTATAAAACTTCTGTTTATTTCAAGCAATATTGAAGAACTATTATAACTTATTCTTTGAAATTTTCACAATTATTATTTTCCCATGAATTTTGCACATATTTTCTCTGTCATTATTCATTATTATTTCTCTCTCAACACTGTCAAATTAAAATTTGGAAAAAATCTATAAACAGGAAAAATATTAACAGCAAATAATGAAATAATCTCATGAATATTTACAAGTGAATGAAATAACTTATAGCAACAATGGTTTTTAAATGTTCTAAACAAAATTTCAGGGTAGCATGTGAACTTGAAGTAAAAAATGAATGTATTTTTATCTTTCTAAACAATAAAGTTGGGAGCACAATCTTGTCAAATAATGCTAATTTCCTAATAATTCTTCATGTATGATTAGTATGAGTTATGTGCTATACATAATATAAATACCTTCATTTAAGTAATGTTTCATTAGAGCTTTAAATTAGACTAAATATGAGATTATGATAGTTTGAAACATAACTTAAAAAAAGAATCTGGAGTAGCAAAATTATTCAAAAGTAGGAATTCACACAGCAAACATAATTATACCACGAAACATGCAGAAAGGAATAATCAATTGTTACAAGGCACTTTTGATATAAAGTTTGCTTTCAGATAAGTGCATCTGGAAAGAACCTCCTTTATGATGTGTTGATTGACATACAAAGCATATTTTTATTCCCATAGTTTATGGGTGTCCAATGCTAAAGAGAAATGAGAATGTGATATTTTTTGGTATCAGATCTTGATTATTGACAAATAAAGCAAAGAGGTAAAATGTCCATCTTTTATTTGTATCATATGATTTGAGCACTTTTATGCTCACATAAATAATGAATGATGAAACTGATTTTACAAATTTAGGTTTTTAAATACGAGACATTTGTTGTAAAATACTAGCTGGGACCATCGCTTCCACTTTCTCCAGCAAATATGCCAGTGGCATGGTCAGCCATGATAAAGCCTAAATAAAAGAAAAATAATCAGTACTTTGAAATACATTTAAAAGAATATAATTGAAAACAACTAAAGGTATTTGATGTGAATATTTGAATTTACTTTTGGCAACTCCTTTTATTTCTTTGCTGATAGATTAAAACAAGAAAAAGTATTCTAAATATTGTATTTCCTCTGACGCTTAATACAATTTTAAAAAAGATAATGTAAAAATAGCTCAACAACAATAAATTATAAGAAAAAAATGGAAAGCTGTTATTAAATTAAGTAAACATCAAAACTTATTTATTTTGGCACATCAAATAATTAAATAATTGCTCAAATAATCAATACTCAATAATCAATCAAAACAAATGAATTTGCATACTTAAATATCTTTGCATCTATGGAAGTCAAATAATATCTATAGGATGAAAATGAAGCCTTAAACTTAAAAATAACTCTTTATAAGCCTCTTCACCTTTTGTAATGAGAGAAAGTCAATATTATTATATGTGTAATTCTGAAACATTTAACTTAAAATTGATGCAATTGAAGTCATCAAATGTAAAATGCAATTTAAAGAAAACATATTAGCATACAAATTTAATGAAAAACTATGAAATTATTTCCATTATAATATACATAGTTATTGTTATTTAACTTGAAATAATTGTTTAAAAATTAACAAAATATATTTAATTGAATAATGATATTGACCTACATGACAATTTTAATATATTGCTTTGCCAGTTTTTGCATACAAGGACTGTTTTGACTAGTATCTACAATTTAAAGAGAGTCTATAATCATAAACATTCAAGCTAAAGGTTGAAGTGCAACTTACAAATTGTAGAATTGAAAAAATCATAAAGCTGACCATTAGCTTTTCATGCAGTACTGATTTTGATATAAAGGATATAAACCAATGCTACTTGATAGACTGTGGCAGAAGACTAAGCATTGAGAAAATAATGTATACCAGCTGTTTTCCACATGAAGACAAATTTTATAATCAGTTTATTTTATGATAAAAGAATGTAATTTTGATTCATAATAATCTGTTAATAATAAATCTACAGATTGAAAAGTCCTAGATTTAATCTCAGTCACTGGCTAAGGCCTGGTAGTGGTAGTGTGGGTGCCAAATAATTTCTTAGTTTTCAGCAAAGCAAAGAAAGGAATAAAGTCTACTATCTATAAAATATCTGAGAAGAGAAAGACACAGAGATTGCCCAATGCTTTACAACAATTTTTAATTGTTAAGCTGTGTGCCATGAGTGATAAATTTTTAAAAAATATATAATTGCAATAAATGTAATTTGAGTAATTTCAAAACTTTTTCCACTAAGCATATTAATTATGTAACAGTACAATAGCAACAATTGTTTTCACAAAAACATTTATATATTTAAAAATAAATAAATCTAAATTTTTATGAATTTCATGAACATATTGCATATTTCTACTTTACATTCATATTTTTTTAAAAACACAACAATATTTATTTTCCAAAATTATTTTACAGTTAAAAGTATACATTACAAGAGAATTCTTTATTTTTGAATAAACAAATTAAATTTCTGAATAAAATCAAAATGGCATGATTAACTAAGGCCACTATAAATGCAAATTCTATTTAAAAAGATATTAAACAAAAAATATCTGGATATATACATATATACACTGTGGTGTAGGTTAGATACAGATTACCTTAAAGTTAACAGATTTGGAATACTTGCCCATCACCAAGCACCTCATAATTCTGAATTATGGTCAGGTGATAAGGTCACACCTAATCCCCACAATACAGACAGATGGACTTGGACAGAGCAGATTAACGTGGACATGCATCCATTTCACTGAGGGAGATTATGGTCACCTTCTGAATTACAGTCCGCAATGATGCTTCCCTTTACTGATCTTAACGGGAAGCGGCATGAAGCTACTAGAGCTCTAATATTTGTGGATAGTTAAATATTTGATTGGATATGAATATGGAAATTAAAAATATTTCAAATTACAAAATAAAACCCTACAGATGAATTTTGTTTATTCGTATGAATACTAGAAACCTAAACTATCCCTTCTATATTCTAAAATTTAATACTGATTAAACTACTTTCACATGATAGATATAAGAACAAAAAAAAATCATCAGCTAAATTAACTTTTCCCATTTAAAAAATGAAGTAAGTGTCTAACAGCATAGCTTGATTGTAACAGATAAATATAAGCATTTAAAGTGTAGTTTTGTTACATAGCTTATATGCAGTTACATTACACAAAATTATAAGTAAAATATCAGTTTAAAAAATTAAAAATCAGTTTATATTATATTTTATAGTTACATATTAATAACTAAATTTAATAATGGTATAAACATACACATTTTACATAATTAGTTTTTTTTAATTCAGACTTTCAATGATTTAATATAAAAAACAGATTGTTTTTAATTACATAGTGAAACACTAATAATAAAAGATTATTCTTGACCTAACAGTGATAAAGAGATTTAAGTATGGATATTATATGGAGATTAAAAGCAATGTTTCACATCACTTGAGGAAGAAAGCACAAAATCCTTGAATGGAATCCTCTCATGGAAGATTTCATACCAAAAGCCTCTATGATCAATGCACATAATTACTGTAAGAGTTTAAGAAAGCTATGGCGAGTCATCCAAAATAAGAGTAAAATAATGTTGCTTTCTGAAGGAAGTGAATGTTTCCATGACAATGCTGTTGCAATTCAAAAATTACTGGATTCATTTGGATGGAATATTGTTAATCATTCAATGTAGAATCTTAACTTTGCAACAAATAATTTCTTTTTCTTGTTTCTGGATGATAAATGTTTAGAAAGTGATAAGTAGAATAGGAAAATGCAATGACCAACTAATTGGCTAAATGAACTGATGACAGAAGATGGAATTAAACATGAAGATTTTTAACCTTTATGTAACACAGACTTTTCCCAATAAATATTGTGTTTTCATTTTGTGTAATTGAAAATTGAATAGTCCTTATTCATAGATTGATAACTGTATTTAAAACATAATATTTCAACTAAGAAATAATTTTAAAGAGGAAACAAACAGAAATGTTGAGAATATGAAAACATACCAATTTAAAAAAAGAGGAGTCTCCAGAAAACTGCTATTTAAGGTGCACTTAAGCACCATGAGAACAACAGCTATGAAAGTCACTATACATCTAAAACGAAGATTAAAACCAATGTATAGTTGTATTTCCCTTAATGCATTTACTCTAATCTAAGTATTAGATTATGCAGTTAATCGAAGGATGCAAAGACTTAAATTTGGAATATTTCAAAAATATCAAACTATATAATAATAACTGAGAGTAAATAGCTTTTTGTTGCAAGTGTTTATTAAATTGTTCAATAAATGTTAATTAAATACAAAACATATTTCAGTAATGGATTGCAAACAGATGTAAGCATTAAAAAAACGCAGTTTGATTTTAAGAACACTTTAACATTTAATCACATTAAATAAAAACATTTTTATTGTAAAATATCAGTTTTCAGTAATGATGTAAACGCTTTACCAAGATTTGTTAATACAAATATACACATTTTTCAAGAATACTGAACACACTTTTTGAAAATGGCCTTCAATGCTATATTATAGAAAATAAGTTGTTTTTAAATTATTGTTGATGAATGGAAGTATTACTGCAGAAACCTCCCCAAAAAAAATTATTTAACATAAATTTGTATTTTCTAATTTTAATAAACATTCCATTAAAATTTACAAAAATTATTTAAAAAAAACATTTTTATACATTTGAAAACAGATCTATGATTAACATTTGACTTATAATTTTTCTAAATATCTGTAAAACAATTTTTTCTTACAAAATCTACATAATAAAAATATTGGCCATTCTCATCCACTTTATTTTCCCTTTTCTTTTCTATTTAAAGATTGTGTTATTATACAAAAATAACACTAAAAATTGTTTTACAATAGCTTATTAAAATTTATATTAACTTAGTTTAAATTTGAAAATAATATATTTTTCAAGACCTACATTAAATTATAAATGGTGCTTTCACTTGCCTAAGTGAGGGAATTGTTTGTGTAATTTTGGAAGACAGTAGCTGTAACAGTAGAAAATGACAGAAAGGTCTGTAGTCTGTTCCTTCTTTATTATTTTTTAATGTTTTTGTTATTTTTAAATAAATTGTTGTTTTTATTAAGATACAGTCCATTGTCATTGCTTTAATTAGGCGAATGGTTCCAACAGTATTGTTTCAATCACTCAAAACCTTTATTTAGTTCATATTTTTCTTTTAAAAAGCATAAAAAGCGTTTAATTTAATTGTTTTATAACACATGAGAATTTTGAGTGACAGTGCTTTTAATAAAATTTTAATGAGTGGAAAAAAATTGAAAGTATTTATTTCAAATATAAAATTTTACAATATAAACTTCATTAAGTTTTGTGATTCATTTATCGCTTTATAATCTCCCCTCTCCATATGTTATTTTAGCTGGAAAACATGGTATGTGTTTAATAGATAGTTTAATTTTATGATTATTTTCTGCACACAAGGGTTATTTCAACAGGGATTAACACATATACAGTGAGGTTAGTGACTTGTTTATATGACATATTTTTGTGTAAAAGTATTAAACTGACTGAGATATGTAGAACTACTTTGTTGCTTTACAGTTACTGTTAACATGCAAGAGCTCATTTGATGGAAAACTAAAACAGTTTCTGAGCCATATGGTGGTCTAATTTAGTGGGAATTGAAGAGACAAATTGCTAAATTGAAAGCCAAAGAGCAACCATTCGGTTGCCAATTACGTTAATATATTTAGTACCGTTTCACAAAATTATGAGCTCAAAATTTTTAATTGCTATAAATAATTTATGTGAATATTCTGCTACAGCATATATAATAGTAAAATCATTTGAATTCATATCAAAATTAAAATGTTCAAAATTGATTAAATTGGTTAAAATGTTCAAAATTGATTAAATTAGCAGCTTTATTCAAATATTATTTTCAGACTGACATAAAACTCTAATTTTGGCATTACATCTTATTCTGAAATAACTTAATATGGATTTAAAATAAATTCTTAAAATTATTATGTAAAGCTATAAATTTGGTTTAAAAATCAACATGCATCAAATGAAAATAAATTTTTGACTTAATAAAGAGCAAATATTTAATAAACAAAACAGAGAAATAAACGTTAAATATTTTCAACTATTATTAGCAATTAATTTTTTGAAAATTAAACTGCACATACTTAAACATATACATGTAAGTTAACAATAAAAGTAGTAAGAAGGAATAATAAGTTAAAAATGTTTCTCATTTCTTTTAGTAAAACTAAACATTTAGATTTTCTTATATATATTAATACAAAACTAATTTTTTAACAGGAAAAAGAATCACCAATAGCATATTTTGTTCACAGTAATGTAAAAAAACATTGAGATTTTAAACCGATTCTCAAATTTAATAAAGAGGAATTTAAAATTCAATGTATTGTCTTGAGATTAACCTAATGATGAAATAAAGAAAAATAAATATATTTTTCAATCTCAATCTTACCTGATTTTTAAAAAGTTGGCAAACTAAACTAATTGGCTAACTAACTAGAGGGATCATAAATTTCAAAGAATGATGACACTGATGGTATGTCATGGCAGTTCTTCATGCCATGACATACCTGGCAGTTTTTTAAATTTATCACATATATGATTCAACTCACCTTTTATATTATTTATGTGAAAACTACATCCTCAAAAATTTTGTTTTAAACATAGCTTTTAATTTGCACAAATGCATGTCATATTTTCAAAAAATAGAAATTCATCCCCATGATAGCTATTTATATCTTCCGTTTTTGTTCAATTTTTATGCACAAGATTTAACTCAAGTAGGACAAACAGTTTAACATGGGTTCACATCCACTACAAACATTCATGCTTGCATCGGTACAAACTGCTGAATTAAAGACCAAAGTGTTACTAATCCATTCCAAAGATAAAAAAAGTAGCACTCATGAATATATGAATAACTACGCAAATTAAGAATACTTTTTACATATTATGATGCAAAATCATAAGCAATAACTAGGTATTTTGACTACTACTCACAAAATTGGAACTATAAGCTAATATTTGTTATACATTTTTGTTAAATACATTTGTAAATAGCTATCATGGGGACGAATTTCTATTCTCATTATTCAATTAATATGAAATTTTCCATTTTTTAAAACAAATACATACGTTTTTCGCAAATGATCCCATGGGTTCTGGATACTGATGAGTGAGCAATGCCAACAAGGCAGTAAAAGAGCATAAACCTGCAGTGAAAACAATGAAAAACGGCAGTTCTTTTTTAGGATACACAGAAACTTCATGAAATGCTAGAAATAAACAACATTTTTAAAATAATTATTCTCTTTAGAGACACAACATATTCAAATGCATATCACATACTTAAAATTTAAAAAACAGTTTATAATCTCAGAGTTTACTATAAGTAGAACAAATATGATATGCTTAAAATCTAATTTTTATATTTAAATAAAGGAAAGGATATGTCATGGTGCAATTTAGTGGTCGAAAAATGTCACCAAACTTATGTAATCATATATAACAAATATCTAGTTTTACAAAAAATGCTATATGTACATATTGATAAATTGATTTCAATTAATATAAATTATTATAATTCCCAACCAAAAGAAAGAAAAATAAAAATAACATACCGATGACTATGTGAAAATAAAAATGACTAAATGTAAACAGAAATTTTGATCAATAAATTCCAATTTTCAATAGTTAACTGGATAAAAAAACTTGTGTAAATTTATTTAAATACTTTTTTTCAATTAAAATTTATTATTATTAAAATTTTTATAAAAAAAAGAAAACCATAAAATTTTTGACAGAAAAGTCATACAAAAACAGATATTAACATTGATTTTAAGTAAACAAATTAATGCTAATTAAATACAAAAACGTTAATAAATATGAAACAATATATACTACATTTTCCTGTATATAATCTGTGGATTATGAATTAAAAAAAGTTTTGAATTTCACTGTGTTTATTATATGCTGCAGTGGATAACCTAATAGAAACATTCTCCATCAGAAAAGCTTACAATAAAGTTTTGAAAATAATGTTATTTATGTCCCATAAAAATATTAACAGAAGGCTCCAAGACTCGGTTGACATATTTCATCGATAATCAGGATTGTACAATTACACTGAAGAATAAATTCAGTTCCTCATAAATATATAACAGTCTCAAAAACAGTTGCTGCCATCAACATTTTGTTTTGTCTTGTCATGAATTGATTTTTTAATTCTGAAAATATTCAAGGTTTTTATATCATCATAAAGAAAGGAAAATTTTTAAATTACACACACAAAAATAGATGAATAAAAGCTATAGAAAAGGCATATAAAAAATGGCAACAAACATGTTAAAAAAAAAGAAGAAAAAAAGCATTCACGGTAAAAAAATAGTGTATCCAATGTGTAATTTTTAAAATAATGTTATTTCTTACATTTAATTATTAAAGAAACAAATTTTATTTTTCAAAAATGTGTCTATCCTAGTTTTAAAAGTTAATAAAAAATAAAAAACGATAAGTTTTTACTAGTTACTCTGAATTATTGCTCTTGACTGATCTTGTGCTTTCAATTCAGTTTACTCTACAATCAAACAGATATTTTTCATAATAAATCTATTATATTTTTAATCACACTGTGTATTTTTTCATTTTATATGACATTCACATTATCAGCAGCTGATACTTTTGACCATTCTCCGAAAAATTGCAGTGGATTATATACAGAAAAATAAAGAATATCAAAATGAAATTCATCATAACCTGCAAATGAAAACATGCAAATGTAATTTAAAATTTTTTTATAAATAAGTGTACAAAGGTACATGCTTATTTATAATTGTAATATCCAATCAGAGTTTAAAATTAAGATTCATAATAAGAAGAAACAAACAATGCAAACTTTTTAAAAATATAAATTGAACAAAAATGACTTATGAAAATTTTTGTTGTTGATTATTAAGAAATTGTTTCTAGATTTCTACGACATAAAAAACAAATTGTTTTTTTAAGTTTTATTTCCAAACACCCAAATGTTAATTTAATTTTTAAAATATGCTTGCCAATCTGAACTTTAATAATTTGGTATTTAAAAATTTAAAATATTCTGATATTAAAATCAAAATCAGAAAGAAATAAGAAAAATAATTATTAAGAAATTCCTTAATGTGATCAGTATGTCACGCACACAGCTAAATTATTTTGTACAAGGCTTCCTAGAAAAATATAATATTATGTAGACAAACAAAGGGAGAAATAATTACCAAAATGGTCTAATTTAAAGAATTAATAATTTTCATCATCATCATCAATAAATTTAAGGAATGATTCTTGAAAATAGTTAATAATATTAATTCATTATAAAAATCCAATAGTTTTTCATTTTTGTTTCAATTGCATTTCTCAGAGGTTAATATTATTACAAGTTAACATTAATTAATAAGTTGATATTATTTTTACTGCATTTTTCAACATGTGATTGATTGTTTTCTTTTTCAAGAACCACTTATCAAATTAAACACTGATTACAGCAATCTTTAAATGATTTCAATTCAAAACCCTTAAAAGAAACAATATGTATATTGTTAAAATACAATCAAATTTTGGTAAATTTTGGTTTAATGGTAAAATTTGCATAAACATTATTAGTTAATATGAGGGAAATAATAACAATGAAGTGAAAGAAATAAAAATATCTTACCAGGTAATAACTCTCGATCAGTTGTCTCTGTACATGTTGGGTAAGGATAAAAAAGGTGACCCTTCTCTAAAGGATAAGGAATCATTCTGAAAGCTTAAAAATATCATCATTAATCACCAATACAATGAATGACAAGCTGAAAAGAGCTGCTTGTTTTAATATAATGATAACTGGAAAATAATGTACATTAAAATATAAATGTTAGACGAGTGCATAGATTTCCTAAGCATGAATTTGTTTCATTTGCCATGCTATAATTATTTTCTCCACATAATCAATTAAATCAGAACCTACAGTTAAAAGTGGATTTAAAATCATAAAAGGCATTCATGCTCAAGTTGGGAATCTAATATGTGAGCTATAGAATTTAATGTTGGATCAATATCAGTTCAGATATATTGACTAGCTACTACATGTTTAACATCTATTTTATGAAACTACAATATAGCAATAAAATAAAACTTCTTTGAATCTAATCAAACTATATTGAAACCTTTTCAGTTTTTTCAATTATTTTTTAATGAATTCATAAAACTTACAAAGGAAAAAACTTTGTTATAAAAGTTAGAAAGAACATCAAAAAAATGGAATTCAGTAAATTATACAAATTTCAAAACTTAAATTACAAGAAAAATACTCTTCTTATAAAATTTAAATTGTAAATATTTGACAAGCTGAAAAAATAATCAGGAGTTAATTTTTATTTTTCCCACAACTTTTTTTGATTGAAATTTACACTATCATTATGTATATTTAAAAATAATAGCTAATATTCTAATAAGATGAAATATAAATTTTGTTATGTTTGCAAGTTTATAATTTTGGAAAAAAATTTTTGGTTATGTTTACATGTGTTCATAATTTTTTTTAATAATATTGTCACAACTTTCAAAAGATTAGTTGTATTTCTCTTAAAATATCTAATATATATAATCTTAGACAGATCTGAAATATTTAGATTTTGAATGAAAATTGTGCAATTTAGGAGTATTCTTTATTAAACACAGCTTTTCAAATGATTTGGTGACTTGGCGAAAAATAAATATCTCTGGAAAAATCCATCACCAATGCTTTAGGACCTATATTAAACCTAGAATCTTCCAGAAATCTAAGTCAAAATCTTAGATTTTACCCAAGTCAGGTATAAATACTGCTGCCCAACTCAGAAGGAGTTAGTGACAATGCTGATGAGCGAGGACAAACAGAATTGAAAGCAAGTCTAGTACATAGAAGCCCTTATCTCTCTGAAGTATTAGAGACTTCTGTGTTAGGAAGTTGTTTCCTGTTGCATTTGTTGAATAGGAGCAGTGAAATTGTAACTTTTACAGGTGGAATTTCCTGTATCTTGTAGAAATTACTACAAATAAAAGTAATGTGATTTTTAAGAGAGTGTTTTATAGATTCTCAACCAACACAAACCCAAAAATTTGGCACAATAGCGTTGCCAAGAATACAGGAATGGATATCATTAACCAAGTAATATTTAAAAAAGTCAATAAAATTGACAGGTTGGCAATAAAAATGTATGATTACTAAATGATGAAAATTCAATAAATACTATGCATAAAAGTAAACAATGAAATGTTTTAAAGGCAATGTCTTGCAAAAAACTTACATCAAGGATTTGTATACTTTTAAACATAATTTAAAATAACATTGATAGTTCAATTTACTTGGATATTTTTTTTAATGAAATAAAGATATTTAAAGATTATAAAATGAATTATTGTAAATATTTTCATATATTTTAACAAGCTTAGTTTTTTTAAAAAAAACTTTACAAGCAAGTCTAAAAATTTTAAGTTTGTGAACTTGTTGTCACATAGCATGAAATTGAAATCCCCAAGTTCATTTCCATACACTACTGAAAAATAGAAGATTAATATTGCAGTTTTGTTTTTTCCATGCAATTTATAGGATACTAAAAAGCTTCCAAAAATTTTCTTCCTTGGGACATGCGAATGTTGTTTACTGTCAATAAAATATCGTCATGAGAGACTAATATGCAATTATTAAAAGCCTTACCAACAGCTTTTGGAAGTTAAATTGTTTACTATGCTGTGCAAAGTGTACTGAGTTTGGATAGTGGACTCTATATATAAGTACATTAATATCACTATTTTAATTTAAATATATCAAAACATATATATTCTAACTTCAATATTGGTATACGCTTTTGTATTAAGACTTAGATTTTTTGTGATTCTTTGATATGTTTTAATTAAAAAGAATTATTAAATAAACTAAGTTATTATACACTTATTTAAAGTATTTGTTTAATGCTTACAAACAAACACCATAGTTTTCCAGCATTACAATCTAGTATAGTACAACAACCTTTATTAAAATGAGTAATGAAACAACAGCATGATCAAACGAATTTTACACTTTACATAAAAACTGAGAACGTAATTGTAAATTTGATATCACATAACTTTATTATATTTAACAGAGGTTAAAATTTCAGAATATAATCTAATTGGAATCGAAATTAAATTGTATAATCATTTAAAGACACTAAATTCTTAAATCAATTGTGATTTAATGATTTTTAGTTTAGTATTTATAATTTTGTTTAATATTAATATGTTGCAATAAGAGAAATTTCTTTTTTATGTAAAATAATTACTTAAATATTTATATTAATACTTTAAAAAATTAAAACTGAGAGAAATTATCCCCTTAGGAGATAATAAAAATAGTGGACTTCAAGAAACTATGAGAAATACTTTTAACATTTTTGTTTACAAGAAGTCTGTTCTTTTGAATGTTGCAAATTTCTTTGCTTTAAAAATTATTTCTTTAAATTTTTGAAAGATAATTAAAAATTATATTTTAAATGAGAATAATGATTTTTTTTTGTTTTTCTGAGTTATATATTTCTTGATTGGAAGATTTAATATAAACAGGATTTTTTGTGCTAAGGTTAAGTAAATTATAAGAACGAGAAATTTAATGTAAATTATTAAATATTATTCATTGACACATATGAATATATTTTTTACAAATTTGCAAAACATTTCCATTTATTCTTGAATTCATTATTTTTGTTTGCATTTAACACTTATATTTACAACAATTTTAAGTGGATATGAATAACAAAACCTCTAAGGTAGAAGTCAAACTCATTGTTGAATACTAATAGAACTAACCATTTAACTTAGTAATATGATTGAATATGATCTGTTTTAACTTCAAAGTTTTTACAGTAAACATTTTAAAATTAAAATTTATTGTTAACATAAATATATTTAAAGTATAAGATTTTTGATTAAATTATAATCATTTAACAATTGCTGTTTAATCATTAAAAACAATTCTGCTACATAAACTTTATATAAGAAATTGATAACAGTAAATTGTTTCAATAATTTTAATTGTTAAATAAATTTATCACTGATTGAAAAAACCATATTTGTCACACTAGATTTTATTTCTTTGCACACCAGAGCAAATTCAATTCCAATATATAGCTAAAAGTAGATTCTACATCATTACAAATATTCACTTTTCAAGAACAATAGATTTTGAATCATGTCAAATTACAGATATTCAAAATGCCCATAATCAGTTCATAATCATAATTAATGGCTGAAAACTGTATAAACATTACTTAAGCTATAATTGAATTATTCTATAATTGATACATTTTCCCTGCTTACCATGCAATGCATTAGCTGAAAGCAAATATTTTTATTTAATTGCCAATTATTTTAATTTAATAAATTTTATGTCTAAATACTTTAGAGAAAAATTTTATGGTATTTAAGATTATATCTTATATTCTATTTCAAACAAAAAATCTTCAGACAACAATATGCACACACAAATATTTCCATAATTTATTATCTTCCAAATAAAAAAGAATTAAAGGAAAAAATTTTAAATTTTGTGTGGTTTGTAGTTAAATATTTTAAAGGTTAATTTTGAATTTGTGAGAGATGAATTTAAGAAAAATGGTATGTTAAATAAATTTAAAAATTTTAGTATGGAGAAATTATGACACATTTTACTGCAATTAAATTTTACAAAAGATTGAAATATTTACTTTCAACAATTAAAATAGTAAACAATTTTTTTCTCATAAGCTAATAATGTACAGCCATGCTGAATTTTTATACTATTTTTGATACTTGCATTTTTTCAATCTATCTTTACACACTTCTCTCTATTTAATCTTAAATTTACTCATCATTTTTCATCAATATTTTTAGAATGAAAACATTAAGGCAACAATTATGCAATGCAACTTTCTTCTTAGAAAAAAATTTAGAAAATTAAAGTGATTTTCTTAACTGTAAGAGTGATCACTTAAGCAAAATGTCATAAAACTATGTTCTTTTTATTAAATAAATATATAAAAGTTGATTAGAAATTAATAAATTGTAAAGATGGCAAATTTCAATCTAGACTATAAAAACAAAAATTTTTCCTTAAAGTGCAGCATTTTTAACACTATTTCAGTTATTATATGATTAATAAAATCATTCAAAAACATTTTTAATACTTACTTCCTTCCCATGTGCAGTGAAGAAGATTTAAAGCTCCCTCCACTCTTTTCCAATGGGGTAAATGAAAGAAAGCATATGCAATAGCTTCACTGTCACCCCTTTTTAAAATGTGCTCAGGGGGTAAGATGAGGCTTCGCATTTCTAAAAGATACTATGGAATACATACATCTTAGTAGTATATAGCCATATATCAGGTACATAATAAACATTTACAACAACTTCCAATCTATGATACAAGTGGAGTGAACGAGCTTGGAACAAAATGACAATTTTGCTACAAAAAATATATATCTGGAGGTCATATTTGTTTTAACGAAAAGAGTAGAAGTAATTATACATTACAGTTTATTCAATGAGATAATTAACTAGATGCAATGCAAGAAAAACCAGTTTTTGAATTAAGACAAACAGATTTTTGGTGAAAAAGCATTTATCAATAAAAAAAATTTAATTTGGTTTGGTTTGATAGACACTTTTTGAAGCAATGAAATTTACCAGGGAATTGTAATAAAATAAGGATTCTGAACTACAAAAACATCTATATCAGAAGTTGAATCCAAAAACTGTTGAAATGAAGGCCATTCATTTGCTTACTCAGAGAGGAAATTTAAAAAAAGTAAATGGGCTTCTGGTATAGAGTATATAGATTAACATTTTTTAAGAAAGAAGAATATAGTAGAGAAAGAAGTATATTACATCATCATAGATAATGTTTAATATAATAAAGATTCACAAGATTAAGATGAGAGTAAAATACTCATGATTATTAAAAATTAATATTTTTATATTTTACAGAGATCAGAAGTTTTATTGACTGTTCCACTTTGACATATTATTGCTTTTGTAATAAAAAAATGGCATTTCACAAAAAAAAACTAGAAATTTAGATTTTAAAGAATTATGAAAAAATTTTGTTTCTTTTCTTGTTTAATGTAAGCAATGAGACTTGAAACAGCCTAAGACATAGAATTTCCAAACTTTATGCAGTTTAAAGTAAAATATTTTGTGCATTGTAAATAAATGCTGAAATTGTTCTGAGTCAAAGTTGATCTCTGAAAAAAGTTGATAATTTTATTTTATGAAGTTCTTTTTAAATATAACAAAAGTATTGTGGCAATGTAAATGTTAGAAACACCTTCATAATATGTAACTGAAACCTTATGTTGACCCAATAACCAATTTCTACGTTAAAGTTTACAGTAGCTGCCTCAAATTATAAAATGTATAATAGCTTATATTTCAATTAATTATTTTTATTTTTAACATTTATTTCAGTTTTACTGAAAAAATATAATAATAATAAATAAAAATAATAATAAACTGTATAAAATAATTTTTATGATGGTATATTTTATAAATATAGATAAAATTTTGGTATGATATTCAAAATATGAGTTTTTGAAAACATCAAAATGAGTGAAATTAAGTCTTAGAGACTGGTAAAATAGTTTTGAAAATACATTAATTAATTGTAGAAAATAATATAATCCAATTAATTTCATCAAAAAAATTTCCAATATTTAAACTTGAATATTTAAAAATTAAAACTGAAGGAGAATAACAGTTAAGAATTTTCAATTCCATTTGACTGTAAAAAATCTAATAAAGATTAAATTCTTAAGTGATTTGGATAATCAAATCAAGGCAGAATTATATTTAGCAAAGTTAGTTTGTTATACAGTAACTTTTTGCACAGAAATAAGAATACACTGAAATCCAGAGCAAACCCCCATACTTGAGTGGGAGAACTTGACTCCATGAACTGAACTGTCAGAAAACACATTGTTACTATTTAAATGCCAGCACAAAGTCAGCCTAATTAGCTCTCGATGATGATACTTATTTTTCTAATATAACAAAAAGAATAAATAAATTTAATATCAATTCCTGATAACAAAATAGAACAAAAAAGTGCTCTGTATATTTTTAAGTTCATGAAAAAAATGTAAATACACTAAATATTGAACAATTTTTGTGACAACAGATTGTTCAAAAACATTTTTAAAAAGCCTTAGTAATATTATAATTTTATTTCAAATATTATCAAATTTCAATCAAATTTTAAATAATAAAGTTATGAACACTTAAATTATAAAAATATGAAATAAGAATTTGTTTAGACTTTTTGAGCACAGATCTTTTAAATTGTAGACAAGAATTTTTGCTGTGATTTTCATATGTTATTTTGCTGTGCACTCTTTGTATGTTGAATCCTATATGTACTCCTTTTAAAATTTTTTTAAATGTTGTTTCAATGATCTTATTAACAGCTAACTATAGAAGCTTGTTTCAAAGAGAATCCAAATCACAGCAAATAACTGTGATTGCTAAAAGTTTGGATCTACAAAATGAAAACCAAAGCTCAGATCATTCAATTAGATATTTGGCATAATTTAAGTAAAAGGTACAACCATTAAAATTTTCTTCATACAGTTAACCACACATTTAAATTCATCAGTCACTAATAGTTATTACTCAAAAAAAATTAAATGCAATTTTCATGTTACACTATATTATTTAAATTCATGATAAGCTATTTATTATATTTTCACCTGCACCATCACTAGTAAATTTAGAGAAAAAAAGTGTATACTTTTCCAAAAAACAATAAAAGTATGTGATCAAAATAGAAGCATTCTTTAAGAATATTTTTAAAAATTTCATTTAACACATTTTGAAAATAGCTGAAACTTTTGGCAAAGTATTTATCAGTAATTTAGAGCACATATTAGATAGTTTAAGTAAAATCTAGGAAAAACTTCTATGCTTATTTTTGTGTTAAATATAGTCAATAGGTTAAAGAAATCTGAACAAAAGGTTTCATAAATAGTCACTTTTCAGACTAATAAATATTTTTGTATATTTAGATTGACACAGAATATCTTTTAATTTAATGATTAAAATATTTTTATATTCAACATAAATAATTATGCACATAAGAACATTATTTATAATTAGTAATTGTCATTACTTTTGGCACATGAGGATTAAATTCTACAGCCCGATGAATTGCTTCCACAGCATTCATTTCAGCAGTACTCAATCCTCGTTTAGAAGCAACATCAGGAGAAAACCTATTAAACAAAAATATTTTTATAAATGAACTTGCATTGCCAGACATAAAGAAAAATGTGTGGATTATCTTACTTATCACTGACTCCTCTAGCTTTTAACAGAGCAGCTGTGTAACAAATGGTAGCCGACTTTGGTAAATTGATGTCTAAAAAAATTTTTAAAATCAATTTAGCACAGCATATTATTAAACATATATTAGCATAAGTAAAACCTCATTTAAGTAAACTAGTGTTTAAAAAAAGAACCTTAGAAAAACTACTTTTAAAATAAGGTGTTAGAAATGAGGCATTCAAAATGTTTATATAGATGTAAAAAATACAACTTCAATTATTCTAGTGCAATCTGTATATTAATAATGACTTATTAATTATAACTTAAAATATTTTCATAATTACATGTGATATATGTACTGTTGTTTAGAATAGAGTTTTCTGAGATTTTCTTTTTTCCTTCACATCTGAACTCTTACAGATTCCTGTCAGTTTTGTTTAAGTAACTTTCATTTTATACACCATATTTCTTTCTTTTATTTATAAGAGTACTGACACAAAACATTGCTTATCAGAAAATAAATATATATACTCACATGATTAATGAACCAATAATTTATATAGATGAAAGTGATGATTTGTTTTTTAAAGAATTAGAAAATAATATTTCTAATAATTCAGATAAACAAGAAAAGCAAAAAGTATAGTTTGCAGATTCACATTAAATATTTATATAAATTACTCAACAATAATGTTTAGTTACACTTAAATCAAAATTTCAGTCTTTAATGAATGAGGAAACTAAGACTTATTTAAATAAAAAGAGGAAATAGTTTCACTCAGGAAAAAATATTTTAAAAATTACTTTGACAATTTACTTTTCATGTAAAGAATAGACTTAACACAAAACCATATTTGGCAAAACATATATTATGTACATTAAATTCTAAATATACATTTTATGCTACAAAATAAATTGAATAGTGTTGACATATTTTTAAAACACTTGTAACTAAGAAAATGGCACTTTACATATTCAGTAGAATTTTGTTCAGATTCTCACAAAAATATTTATAAAGAAAAATAACTTTTTTCTACAGCATGTTTTCATAATAAAAACAGGCATATAATTACATACCATCATATTTGGCCAGAACTGCTTGAACATCAGCATAAGCTTGCATTTCTAAAAGAGCTTCAATGAGATTTTCATGAATATTGAATACATTCATCATAGGAAATTCTTTTATAAGCTAGAAGAAAAAAGTTACAATAAAAATCTTAACTACCACATTTTATAATATGCAATTTCCTGTGTACATAATCACCTTTATTTGTTAAATAAAAGCAATTTGCTAACTGAACACCAAATATACAGAATATGCAGTTTTCTAAAATGCAGATTGAACCCACAAATTATTGGAGTCCTTTAGTTAAAATTATGCTTCACTAAAAAATATTCAATAGCAAAACTTAACAGATTAAAGTAGTAAAGCCTCATCTCTAAAATGTAAGTGGTGGAAAATTGTTATATACAAATGTAACAAGATAATATAAAGCATGAAATCAAATGCAATGAGAAAATTTCTAATAAACCAAATACTATTAAATAAATAAAAATAACTTTAACAATATATTGAACCAAATTTCAAATATAATAACATAATAAATAATTTATTATTGGGAGAATTTTATAGAAATATAACAAAAACATACATCTCGCATGATTTTTACAGATTCTCTCAGTTTTCCAAGCTTTCTTGCACACATGGCGAGTCTTCTTCGTATATACACAAGTACATTTGTGTCTCGTCCTAAAAATTCAATTAGAGATAATAAAAAATTTTAATAACACATATTTTCTATAATAAAATTTGATGCTTTAAACAACATTAAATTTTTAATTTTCAAAATTTTCAAAACAACATTAAATTTTTAAAGATATTTTAAATATGAAATGTAATAAATTAACATTAAATATGCCATAAAAAAACAAATCTGTTAAGAGTTATATTGATTTATTTTTATGAAATCAGCATTGTGCCCAGTGACAGGACATCACTTTTCACAATGGTCCCAACCACTGTTAAGCACTGCAAGATGAATGTTATGCTTTTCTTTTGTATGAATGACTGTTGGAGTATACATTTTAAAATGTTACACATTTCCTTGTTTACAACATGTTAATGTGACACAATATCAATGAAAAGTCCTCCTGTCAATAACATACAATGAAAAAGGTTTTACTTTAGCATATGATTGTTAGGTGGTTCCAAAATGTGTCAATATAAAAAATACTTTAAATTCAATATGCAGTTCAAATAGTATTCAATTATTGAATATTATTCAGAAAGGTAATTTACAAGGCAGTCATACACTCATAGTTATGTTACAATTTATACAACTGAATAATATAGCAATTATCAAACTCAATAAAAAACAAATTTTAGATAAATTCAATAAGTGATAATAAAATGTAGAAACTTAGTTTCTTTCCACTGAAAATGAAAAATATAGCAAAAGTAGTACATTCAAAAGAAAATATAGAATGTAAGTTTTCAATTTCAGAATTTTTTAAATATTTTCAATATTGAATTTTTTATGTTCTTAGAATCAGAAGCATTGCTGCATGAGAGAAATCTTATTTAAAACAATTTTTAATTCTTATATAAAAAAATATGCAATTTATAACAGTTGTTAATGGCAATGCTAAGTGATGTTAGGTCTGCCAATTTAGAATGAATAATTCTAATGGATGAACAAACAAAATAAACTTCTAGCCAGATAAATAGAGAAAATTTATAACTTTTTCACCTGTGCCATAAAAGTATGATAAATAAGCTGAAGCAATCAACAATTACTTCAGCTACTTTAACAAAGCTTCACAGTAAATCAATAATGACAGATCTCTCTAAACTCAATCTAACTTATTTTGTACAGAAATAAGGAGGATATTTGTCTACCTTAGTGGGATTCCCCCAAAAACTCGAAATATGCAACAGAGAACTACCAAACAGGCAATTTCACAAGCCTGTTGCTTTTGCCCTCAAGGCTTACCACAGATAAAACTCCACTAGGCTCACCTTACTAAGTCTTTCAATAAAGCAAACAGGAAGGCTACTCTCAGCTTTTCACAATCATATCAACATATTTGAGTATATTTTAATACATTGAATTACATACCTAAGCATATTTATAAGAAGTTTTATGAAACCTTCATCAAAAGGAACCTCTAAGCAATTTATTTATATATAGAGAATAAACTTACTGTGTAACGTTTCTTGAGTTGGGCCATGATGTTGAATTTGTTGACTTCGCCTGTAATTGACTTCAGCAACTTTTAATGCTTGTCGAAATAATTTTTCAGACTGAAAAGATATATATTAGAAAATTGTTTAACTTAATGTTTACTCAAACAAGAACAGTATAATTTCACAGCTGGTTTATTTAATTTTCTATGGGAACTAATTCAACAATAGAGACCCAAGTGGTTTGGTTGATGGTCTACAATCAATTTTTGTATAAGAGCTTATTAATATATAAAATAAATTTTGAATTTTTATATGCAAATCTACCTAAAGATGGAATTAGAATTAAAAGTACTTAATTGTAGCCCAGAAAGCTAACTACCCAATTGCCAATTGAAAATAATAACTTGGTGGAATAGAATATTTGATAGTGTATAGAGAAACTCAAACTGTCAATATGTGATTAATAATAAGTGGTGTTTTACACAAGAATAAGTCATCCATTATTGAATATAAATGATGAGAAGATGCAAATTCAGCACTTGGCAGCAACTTATTTATTTATAATAATTATCTCATAGGAACTTACTAAAAAACTCAATCGAATACATTCTGAAACATATTTTGAAAACTGCTACACAAAATTAAGTAATATAAAAACAGGCATCATCATTTTTACTATGTATCTGTTACAGAAACTTATATTCAGTTTATCATTCAGTCATTAAAATCTTAAGACAAATTTTAAAACTTAAAAATTTTTTTTAATAAAATGCTATGTTTATTTAAAAGCATGCTGCAGTTATTACTAATCGTTTAAGTTTTTCCTACCACATTAAGATAAAAATAAGCATACTTTATATAGTCAATTTTATACTCATTATGATTATACAAATTCAAATCCATAATTAAAACTGTAAGAAATATTATTTTTATTAATTTATAGTAACCTTTACATATGTTAAAAATAAGATAATAAGCCAACTTGAAGTAAATTCAAGTTGGCTTATAAAAAGAAATAATATATAGATAATTAAATTCAAGAGAAATATCTATGAAATATAAAGTATATATACTGGGCAGTAACAAAAATTTTCAACCACTACTAATGTCACTTGGACTAACAGTTTATGTTGGCATATATATATATTTTGTCAGACAATTTAGGGTATTTGAAAAGAGACTTTGCTTTAGAATACTGTATTGTGACATCTATAAAAACATCATTATGTGCAAAGTGTCTGAAATGGAATTATCATGTTACCAGATTAGAATCATAATTTACTTTTTCTGTTGCAAAATTTCAGCGACAGAATGTCACCAAATCACGTGTAACAAAAACATGGACTATGACAACCAAGAAGCAGAGCATTCTGGGCGAGTTACTGAAGTTCATGAGGTCCATCTGTGTAAGAGTTTATACCAGAAAATAAGTATTCAAGCAGTTGAAAGCTTAAGGAGTTAGACATTAGGGCTAACTCCATTAATTGTATTACACATCATTTAAACTTGACATGTAAGTTCAACTGCTGAATGCCTTATAGGCTTATTTAAGCAGAAAGGACAGATGTATTCAAGCCTATTCTAATATGATTGAATATCAATGTAAGGACAAAATTTTGGATAGATCGTCACTTATGATGAAAAGTGGATTTCCTTCAATACAAGTGGAATAGGGGATTGGTCTATTCCCAGCGAGCCCATCGATAGCATCCTAAAGTACAACTTAACTAAGAAGAAGATCGTTCTTTGAATCTGGTGGAATTGCTAAGGTTTTATGTGAAAAAAGTTTCTGGAGAAAGGGAAAACCATTGGTAGTTAGGTACCTAGTGAGATACTAGTTGATTCAGTTATCAAATCTAAAACCCCAAACTAAGTTCCAGTGTAAGAAGGTACTGTTCCATCAAGATAATGCAAGATCACATGTGTGCATTCTCTGGCTGCACTCTATAACAGACTCAAATGGGATGTTTTTCCACACCCCCATAAAGACCCAACATTGCTCCTTCAGATTTTTTTACTTGTTAATACTTCTTGGTGGTGGAGGCCACAGTGGCTTGATTAGTTAGAATGCCGTTCTCATTGTCGGAAGATAAAGAGTTTGAAATCTAGCTTAACCAAAGATCCATTGTGATCACTACTGACAGCTGGGGTACCTTAAATAGGTTGCCCTTTGAAATGTTCTCCAAGCAAAATGATACCTCTGGGCTGGCAAATTAAGTATTAGCGAATCTTCTGCTTGGTTCCTGCTACTAAATTATGACTACCGTCTTTTCCCATTTAACTGGTAGAGTTCAATTCAGGACTATGTACAGGGAAGCATGCTGGTGCAAGAATATCTTGTTGATGCCATCTTTGATTTGGCACATGACATCTATAATAAAGTTGATTGTTTATTAGACCTACAACCACCAGGTTTCTGGGCTAAAGGTTTTGAAAAATTACTAAAATGTCGGTGGAAAGTCAGATTTAGGTGGTGATAACAATCTGCACTACAGGTATGGCTTTCATAATTTTTTTTAAACTTTATTAAGAAATATTATGATGGGAAACTTTTCTTACAATCTAATATATACACATATACATATTAATGGTTTGATGAACCAATCTCTTTAAAGCATGTTGCAATTATAAATCTACAGGTGGCACACCATATTAATATATGTGTTTACATCAGAATAAGATTCTGCATGCAGCAATGTAGATGTTTGTTTCATGTTTTGTTTTTCCTTTGTTTTGTTCTGTTTAAATATATCCTGTGTTAAATAAAGAAATTAAAAACCTGCTCAAGGTAAGCTTATTTAGAATTTGATTTTGTTATTAATAAGATGATTTGATTAATATGAATAGCAATAATGGAGTTATTAGGAAAATTGCTATAGAATAACTTGAGATGTGTTAAAAGAGTAGTGCAAAATACTAATACATTAAAAAACAGGAAAATATAAGTGGACTGAGGATATAAAAAGGACAGGTAAAGTAGTGTTGTCATATAAATTAGAGAATTATTCTCTCATATCATCTGCAGTTTCAGAAAAAAAGTTAAATGGTTCATAACATTTACGTAATTTTATGTTATTTAATAATTTCATTACATTTTTTCATGATGCTTTTTTGCCTACATCAGAGAAAGAAAATGATAAAAATTAAAATGTAACAATGTTTTACAGAAATATAACATCTTTTATTACCATTTCCAAAAGAAAATATTAAAATAATTTATAAAATTGCAATTTTCCTTAAATGGCTAGAGATTTTTGAATTTATTTTTGAACTGTTGTTGTTGCTTATCCACGACTGGCGTGACCGCACCATCACACCAGCCCCATGAATCCAAAAATAGTCTCTCAAGCACCACCTCCGGTCTCAACTCCATGTCCCCTCTCTCACACCCAATGCATGAAAAGTGGGGAGTAAGAGCAGCTTCTGTTGGTACAGAATACCTGGAGCACCAAAGGGTAGAAGTCTGACTTTGCTCCATTGCCCCAGGCTTTAGCTGGACATAGTGGAGATGCCTTCACACGTTGGGTGACCCTACCAGGAGATTACTCTTCCGACGTACTTCACCCACTCTGCCCAGGAACACCCCCTCACGGCAACTAGTGCACACTATGAGGCAGTCTGTGGGACTTGAGGGGGATTTCTGAACTAAAAACTGGCAAAGGATATCATTGTCTAATGCAAAATAATTTGACAAAGAACAATTAGGTTAGTTTGGAATTGCAACCCATATGATAAATGCAAACTTGATTTTCACAAAAATTCGGGAGGTAGTAATTAATTAATATAAATGGAATATTACCTCAATAATTGATGATGATTCTTCTTCAGCAAGTAAAATATAAGCTGGAGCACACCTGAAAATGAATATTCATATATAACAATAAACATAACAAAAATTACCGTATTTTCCTGTATATAATCCAAATAAAGGGGCTTGCGGCGTATTATTCGCTAGCCCCTTTATTCGAGCAAAAGAAAAAAAGCGTCGCATTATCTGCAGCAATTTTTAAAACAAATAGTTGAAAATTTATACTGCTGATAATTTGGTGCCAAATAAAATTAAAAATACATTCATTATAATAAAAAATATAATAAATTCTACAGAAAAAAATATTTATAAGATCTGTTTGAATCCCCCTCAACGCAAAGTGCGATTAACTGAGATAAAAGCTCGATATCGATCAATGTCCGAGAAAATTCTATAAAACTTAATGGATTTTTAGATTTTAAGAACTTTCAAAATGGGGTTTAGAAATATTTTAAAAATAAACTAAATTTGTTTCGTTAATAGATAAAAGAAAGAAATGGATTACTGCACACGAAATACATTTTTTTCTTTTGTACTACGCAGGTTTTGTTTTTCACATTACATTAACGTTTGTCGACATTTTTTTCATTCGCCTTCCCTATAGCTTTCAATTTAAAATTTACTCTGCACTTCCCTTTGACAATATATTAATTTGAATGTTTTTAGAGGAAAACAGATCATTTCAAAACAGAATGCGAAATGACGTTAACGAATTGCAACTTCAATAACTGTTCAGAACTGAATTCGTTCTTGAACATAATTGGACTATGCTGATTATAGTTAAAATAAGTCAACTGAAAATTGGCACCATCTATTATATATTTTATGAAACATAAATGGCGTTTTTTTTTTTTTTTTTTTTTAAAAATTTATTAACTTTTCTGGTGAAAAATATTTTTTTGTCAGACTATCTGTGGCGACGTATAATATGCACAACGAACATTTTTAACACATATCCATGGATTATATACAGGAAAAAACAGTAATTTAATGTTAAAATAAGTCAGCCTGTTTCACTTATCAAACTGAAATGATAAATAATGAGAGAAGAAAATGTTAGATCTTCTCTTTATAGTAGTTTTAAAAACTGAATTACAAACAATGTATACATCTGATTTATAATTTTATAATTGTTCATAATTACAGAGATGCCGTTTGTTATGATTTTTCCGTATTTACTACGGATTTCTACTCTTCGTTACGAAGATCTTAACGAAATTACGGAAAATAGATTTCTCTCTCAGCGCGCATTGGGGGAAAATTTAACTATGTGAGTAGTACTGGTTTCTAACCTTTTCGGTCGAAAACATGCTGCCGAGCGGAACATGTTTGCGAGCATTATGAAGCACGATTTGATTGCGAGCTCAGCTTGTTCATAACCATCAAAGGGTTAATTTTTTTAAGAAAAAGACATTTATCTTGGAAATCAAGATGTAATATGATAATTCAAAAAAAGGGCTATCAGACTGAACATAAATTCTTATATTTATTTCTATATAAATCTTTGCAAAATTGTTACAAAATATGTGAACATTCTCTATCTTTTTAATGATGCAAATTTAATATTTAAAATGAACACAAGAAGTAATTAAAATATAAAACAATTGAAAAGTATCAACAACATTAATAATGTTGAATAATATAGTTATAGACTTAAAGACAAGAGAAAGCCGATATTTGAATATAAAAGAAAAACTATTCATTTCTCACTCTGGGTTTTTTTCGAGAGCCTGATGAGCAGCTTTCACTCTAGCCTCTGGATCTCGCTCTCTCCACGCAGTCTGCATAACTGTAATTAAATATCCATGTAAATGGAACTTTATATCACATATTACAAATTATATCAATTCTATATTATATATAGATTTTGCAACAAATATGAATTATAAAACATTAACAAAAAATGAAAAAATAAAAGGAATATTTTTTTAAAATCATCTCATACAATGTAAATTATTTTACTAGAAATATATAAAATCAGGAGTGGGCATTAAGGCCACAATCAACTGGTAGACTGCTAAGGCATTTTGGGGTGATTGATAAAACAATTTTTTTATGACTCATATACCTTAAAACATACTTGTTTAGCTATCAATTATCATTGAAGGTGATCCCGAAACAATTACAAAAAGCTTCAGACCAAGAAGGCCAGTCCACTTCGGCTCAAATATATTGTAATATTGAAAATAATGAAATTATGTGGGGGGGGAGGAAATGTTTACTAGAAAGATGAATAAAATATTAAAAAAATATAATTTCCATATGAAAGGATGAATCAACATAAAACTGAACTTGAAGAAACAGGTCATATAAATTTAAAATAGCATAGAGACACTCCTTTAAGTCAAATTGAAAATTATATTGCCAAGAACATTAGAGTAGCAAAATCTTGATCTATGTTTAATGATATATGGAATATCAGTAACAAAAAATATTGTATAAAATGAAAAACTTATAACAAATGTTAGGAAATTATTCAAAATATAATCATTAAATGTTTTAACATTTATTGATTAAAAGAAGTCTGCGTATACATAACACTTATATTAATTTGAAAAGAATATTGTTAAAATTAAATATTTTTAATAAAAAATAAATGTTTCAAATTGATAAAAAAAACAGACTATAGATATAAAACAATAAAATATCATATATCTAAATAAAAATAAATTTTCACTAATTCAATGAATAAATTCAATTGTTTCAAAATTATCCTACAAAAACAAAAATTACAAAAAAGACAATATTAGACATACTTTCATATTCTGGCTTGTTAGCATCTGCTTCACAGGTGAAGAATGTCTGATGATCTTGAGCAGAGAGATTCATATCATAATAAGTTAAGGGTTCCTTATTGGTTGTCCAAAGAAATCTATTATATTCTGACCCTCTGAACAAACTCAAAGGATTTCTCCAGACTTTGCATTCTATAACAAAACATAGTATAGAAGATTCAAAATTACTTAGTTTATTACAAATGATTAAAATGAAAATTATATTAGTTGTACTTGAAACAAAAATGTTAAAACAATATTATATTAAAGTTCCTTTTAATTTGGAAACAATAGTTTCTCAGTAAAGAAATTACTCCTTATCTAAATAAGCCTCTAACTAAAAGATTTTTGTAGTTTTAACTAAATTTTAATATAATATTTAATAATTTGTCAATAAATATATTCACCAACAATATTATCAATAAAACCCCTTTTAATTTAGAGCCATTACTAACAACTGCAAATTGTCCAGTATTACAAAACCTAATTTCTATTCTTAGTTGGACAAATATGGAGCAATTATAAAAACTGTTAAATAGCACAACTGAATTGCTTTGCAATAGCACTGTCTGGAAACATTGCTTGAAAAAGGCAATTTATATTTTTACAAGAACTGTAGCTGAATCCACTGTTTAAAACTTTAAGGGCATATAGAGTTTCAGCCTTTAAAACTTCTTTTGAAGAAACAAATCTAAAATTTTAAAGCATGATTTGGGCTCACATTCTTTAATGGGATCAGCAAAAGTGCAAAAATCTATTAAATGAGAAGATTTTTTAGCAGATATAGCTTGTTCTAAAAATATATATATGCTTTTTCCCTTTCATGAGATTTAATTGCCGATTCGGCCATATTTGAAATACAGAAGTCTTTCTTACAAAACAGACAATGGTTTTTTCTGACATTTTTCTGACAGTTTTTTCTCACAAGACAGTTTTTTCTGAACCACGCAAAAGCCAATCTTTGTATGGCTTTTCCAGACTCCACAGGTCATTGAAAAAACACTTTCCATCAGGCATATTAAATAATTTATTTAAGTCTTTATTTCACTAATAAGCAAATTTATCCCAATTCAATTCAATTATACACAATTTTCATCAAGGGAGACATAGAAAGTATGTTTTAACTAAAAATTTTTATATTTAAATATTAATATTCAAGGAATTTTATACAATATAAAGAAAATAGCAGCAAATAGAAAATGAATCAATTAAAATTGCCCGTCTTAATTGCACAACATATTGATTTTGTTTGGTAATTACTTCACTCTACATAATGTTTCACTTCACTTCACAGAAATCTAAATACTACTAAACCGAATTATCATGAAATTATTGTAGCTGAACTAGCTATAATTGCAGTTAATGTTAATACAAGTCAGCAGTTACAATACAAAAATTTAATATCGATCTTGCCGCCATCTAGTGGCAATATTAAAAATTAATACTGAATTAAGTTTTCTGACAATTTTATAGAAAATTTTAATATATTAAAACAAAAAATTCAAAAAATTATGATTTTTTCAAGAAAAAAATAATGCATCAAGGTATGCACCAGGAGTAATTCACAATTTTCAATGAGTCCAGGAGTTTTAAGGGCCCTTAAAAAAATTTTTTGGAATTTAAGGAGTTTCCAGGAGTTGTGCAAACCCTGGCTTAATATTCTTCTTGGTTTCCAGCAAACATGAAATCAACTTTGAATTAATAACAAAAGAGGGAAAGACAGAAGGTGCATAAAGCACATCATACTTCTATATATAGGTTGAAATCAATTAGCTCATGACAGAGCAACATGCTTTCATGGTAAAAATTTAATACAATGTTAATAAAAGATATTGCAGTAAAATTATTCACTGCATTACATTGACTGAACATTACATCACACAATTTGCAAATAAACTCCATGCAACATTCAGTGTTGTAAATTAACTAGAGCAAAATTGGAAGGCATTTCAAAAATTGTGTTCTTTACAGAACTCCCTATAGAAAGAGTCCAAGTTTTTTTTTTTTTTACTTATAAAAATAATAGTATCTTATTCTCATGTACACAATCAGCAGATTAAGTGTTAAGAAATTTCAAATTTCTTTATGCATGGATAATTGGATAAAAAATATTCTCCATAAGAAAAGCTTATATTAAAGTTTTGAAAAAAATCCAGTTTTGATTTTTTTAAATAAATAACAGATGATACCATAAACTTTCATAACTTGATTCCCATATTTCAACTTTAATCAGTTTTTTTCAAATTACCTTCAAGAACAAATTAAGTCTTTATTACAGTTGTTAGTCACTAGTGTGATTCCACACTGCCTTGACATGAGCAGTTTTGTTTTGAACACATTCAAGTATATATACCATGTTGAAGCATGCAAGTTACACAAATTTTAAACTAAAAGTAGTAAAGAAGGCTACTGAAGTAGGAAATCAATAAACTACAAAACTGTTTAATGTTAATGAGTCAAATATTGGGCAGCAGAAAAACAAGGCAATTTTAAAAAATGTAATCAATAATTGCCATGGAAAACTTGGTTAAACTGAGTATTACGGTCTCAGCTTGGCGAAAATTTGTTCGCCAAGCAGGAGTCATAGGTATTGGAATTTGATTAACAACCCAGAATGGGTGTCTATTGGCATAAGAAATCGGGGTTTCCCCCTCCCCCACCTAACACTATATAAGAGAACAATAACAACAACCATGTAAAATAAAGCAGGGTTTTCCCCCAATTTCAAATTGCTAAGACTAACAGTATACAAGAAACCAGTTATCGTTATAAAAAATGATTAAAGATACTATTTAAAAATATTTCAAAATTAAAATAAATAAAGTAGCAAAAAAATTACATTTAATTACATCTAGTTAAAAATAGATAAAATAATGAATTACAGTGATTTAAAATAGAGTGTTACAAATCCTTACTACATAAAAGTAGACAAATCCAGGATAACTTAAAAAAATATAATGATTACATAATTTCTTTTATTATAGGAAATTTAAATACTTAACATACAATTCTAGAAATTCTATGCCTGCAGAAAATAATTTAAAATAAAATTCTTACTTTCATTTTTTGTCCAGCACTCTATATGCACAGCATAATCCAAAATGAATATAAAAGTCAGAGTTTAATTTCTGACATGATATCCATAGTGAAATACAAAATGAATATAAAATACAGGATCAAAATTGCAGTGGTATATCCAAAGCAAAATACAAAACGAATATAAAAAGACAGGATTGAAATTCCGGCATTATATCTACAGCGATATTATAAATGTGAATATTAAAGACAATTTTTATATTCCGCATTACATCTGAAGTGAAATAAAAAATAAATATGAAAAAACAAGATTTAAATTGCTGCGCTTTACATCCGATATAAAAAAAATACAAAATGGAAATGGCCAACATTTCTGGGATGTGCCGCGGCGAGACATTTAGACACAGTATTTGGTGAAACATTTGGCAACAAATCGCTTTTGGTATTTTTCACCAAATTTTACCAGATTTGATGACATTTTGCGCTTGGAGAGCTGAGACGGTAATACTCAGTTTAGCTGAAAACTTTAGCAGGCAGAATTAGAGGGAAAATTAAATAAAGACATTTTGGAACAGAGAATATGGGAGAGGATACCTCTAGAATAAATACAGAGATGCAAGCTCAACTTATAGCAAGGGAAACAAATATTGGAAACTTCAGTTAAGCCATGTAGTACTACCAGTTTATGAAAAGAATAAAACTAAGCTGCTCACAGTCATTGAATAATAGGCTAGAAATTACAGGATGACTAAAAAATTAGATGACATCATTTTATAAGAACATTATTCTTGAAAATGATTTTAAAACAGATTTGATTTTTAATAATGATGAAGTAAAGTTATCATTTAATGTACCCCTTAACAGGATTTTTTGATTCTAGGAATAAGCAGTATTCCTATAAATACTACTGAAATAATGAAAGTATTTCAATTTAAAGCAGTTTTACACTGTGAAGAAAATTCTTTGAAATTGATGCTGATTGAAAAACTCCAAAAAGAAAATTCTCCTGAAGATGTTAAAACTCAAGAGAGAGAAAAAGGCCAGATGAATGAAGAAACAATTCATCTAGCCTTTCTCTCGTATATGTTGAGTTATGCCATGCTATTACATCTTATGACACAGCTACATAGTATCTGATGAAAGCAGAAACTCATTTTTCATATTAAAGGTTTTTAATTAAGGACTCTATGAAAGCATATCTCAGGGAGAATGATAAAAATACCTTGAAGCCTGCATCTTTAAAAATTGCAATAGTACCTGCTGGACTAACAAAGCAATTTAGATGTCAGAGAGTATCAACAGATCATTTAAATCAAGAATTAGAAAATTATGGGAACAATGGACATCAGATAAAATAAATAATTTTATAAAGGTAAAAAAATATATGCATTGTAAGAGAATATTTCCAATTGGGTTTTGAAGCAAGAAATGATATATTGATAGAATGATAAGAAACACATTTGAAAAGTATGACACTATTGACAAAAGTGACTATCAATGAAAACTCGCTATTTAGAAACTTGGATAATATGTTAAGTAAAGATTAAATGAATTTATTCATTTCCAAATCTAATGCGGTAGATTTTGAATTTTTTTGATTATTTTTATAAAATTTACTATGCAAGATTTTTATTTAAAAAAGGCTTTGTGGATAATACACTGCTATGGATTTTACAGAGGAAAATATTTTATGACTATAAAAAAAAAACTATTTCAAACTTTTTTATGGAAAATTTAAATAAGACATAATTAAAATTAAACTTCAAAATAATAGTTTCTCAAAATATAATTCAAAATTTTAAAACAAAATAACATTATAAAATAAGAATAAAATAGTGAGTTTTACCTGGTCCAGCCTGTTGGTTATTATTGCAATTGGCACTATTACCATTCCCTTCATTACTTGATGAACTATTAGAAGCTGTGTCCCCATTGCTTTCATTTCCGCCTCCCATCCAGGGGGAAATGTGATTGAGAGAAACTTGCTCAATAAAAGAAGTTCCATACTTCCTAAAGTACCACCATTCAAAAATCTACAAAGAGAAGCATTCAATTAGAAATATATACAAATATACATACACATAAATAAACTGAAATTTAAAATCATTAATAAAATATACAGTTCAATAACACAGAAAAACAGTTGATTAATTAATATTAAGACACTGGGCTTCAGTAATAAATAACTGGAATCATTTCTCTAGATCCATTCTAAAAGTGGGTGGAATTGCCAACGTAACAAAATTGTAGCATGTTAGATTATTCTGTGTTCACTATTTTCACATTCAAAATACTGATTACAATTGATGTCAGCTAAGTAAATTTTTTTGTAAATAGTGCTTTCAAATTCCTCATAAATACAAAAAAAAAATTATCATTTTTATTAAAACACGAGACACCGTAAAAGTGTTTGCAATTCAGATAAATGTTATACAACCATGACCAATATTAATTAAAAAAATAAACATTGCAATTTTTCAGTGTCATAATGTCTAACAAAATACATGTTATTAAGGCCTATATTTATTACATTACTTACTCACTTTCAGGATCATACCTGAGTAAACATAAAGCTCTTTTAAATAGCAATATATATATGTTATGAAAAAACTTAATTATATACATATTGGAAATGGGATTCACCATTTTCTGAATATTTTCTACATCATGAAAAAAATAGGTTAATATTCCTCCGTTTCTCTCTTTCTCTAAAAAAAACTTTGTTCATTAATGTTATTTATTAAAACTGTTTCAATATACAACTGCTTACTATAAATACTTCCATTAATGTTCTTTTTATGAATGACACATTATTAATAAAGAAAAACATAACAAAAAACTTTAAATGTCCACTATTCAACAAATTAAAAAACTATTTAACAAATTCTCAGATTGATATATTAAATATAAAGTTATTAACTTAATGATTACAAATTAATCATACAGTTCTAAAGATATCAGACAGAAGTATATATAGTATGCTACTTTATGAAATGGCTCAAAACAGTTCATTGTACACAAAGAGTTTATTGAGCAACATAGTACATCCTACTATACTCGATTTCCAAATAAATTATGTGAATACATCTAGAATGAAAGTTTAGCAAGTTAATAAAATTATCAATGTAAATTTGAATTTAATATAGTTCACCAATTCATGAAAGATCACAAAAGTTAAAATCCTTATTTTATGAAAATCTGAATAAAAAGCAAAATTTGCTTTATAAAAATTAAAGACTCTTAAAGAACATTTTAATATATCATGACTACATGTAATATAGAATAAATTTCCAATACTAAATTTGTTGCCATAGAGAAAAATTGATATTCTCAAGAAAATTAAGAAAAATATTGTGAATATTAGCTGTAATTAAGGAACTAATACATTTCAGCCTTTAAATTATTGTTGAATCATGAAAGAGGTTACAGATTGCTAAAAGAATTCAAAAATTAAAACAGGAATTTTAATAGGTAACATGAATTTCATACACTTACAAGTATAACTGAAGAATAATTAATGATAAATAACCCTTCTGATTCAAGAATAGTACATTCACATATACTGTGCAGCACAAAATTGAATAATAAATTAGCTTCATTTGTTTATTTAAGAATAGCTATGGATAACTTTTGTTAGTTGGTTATTAAATTATAAACTTCTAAAATTGTTTGCAATACTATGAGAAATTTTGTTGAAAAAGTGATTCACTCATTAACACTTTAGCCAACTTATGTTATCTATTTAATAAAATCAAATAGAATGGATGCTACAATAATTTCACCAAACACAGAGATTTCAAGTAGACTTGTTACATTAATGTGATTGAAATATTCTTAAAGCAATTTTTTCTAGTTCTTTGAAAATTGGGTGAAGAAATAAAATGAAACACAAAATCATTTTCTTTAGTCACAACACAAAAATATAATTTTATAATACTGTATTCATGCAAATAAAGGCTGTGTATGAATATACACAGCCCTTAAATTTTTGAATTGAAGTCACAGTAAAAAATAAATCTTGAAACAGGATGTACAACTTAATTTAAGAAAAAGTTCAATTAGACACTGCTTTTAACTGCAACATTTTCCAACTCATTCTTCAATTTCCAGACAACAAAGAGTTACTCTTATACAAGTAAACATAGAGTGTAAATATGTGCATATAATACTGAAAAGCAGCAGTATGCCTTGATTAACATTACTGTTGATGTGCAAAATGTGTATGACATGTGATTTTTAATTAAAAAGAAGAATCTTCTCAACAAGTATTATTCTAGAAGGTAGCAATGATTGGTGGACAACACACAGATAAATGATCTTAATCTGAAGTTCAGCAATGTGAAATAGCAGGTCAGGAGCTCTTCTTCGCTTGAGATCAACAATTCTGTTGGATCAATTTTGTGGACAAAGAAAGAATAAAAATGAAAAAAAAGTTACAAATTCGCTAATGTTTCTGATAGTTGATGTTGCTGTCATAACTGTATGAAAACCATTCCTTTAAATTTAACTTACAGAATTTGGCAGAAATTACTTAATGAATAATACAGTTTCAATATTAGGAGACTGTCAGAAATTTGCTATAGATTCTGCCTACTTGATGGTTAATATTAGAACTTATCATGAAGAATTTCATATGAACTAGAATTTCCAATTATCCTGATAGGATTGAAAAAGATAGTTTTTGTGATAGTAATTCTGAAAAGCATTCTGGATTGTGTAACAAAAGGGAAGAATAAATACAGGTAATCTGAAACGTGAAAGTGATTCTGCTTAGTTATATGAGAACAAGATAAAAATTTTTCAGTTATTTTCTTATTATTAATATTAAATATTTTAGAAAAAAACTTAAAAACAAGAACTAATTAATATTTATACCAAAATCAATCCGGAAATCAATGATGATGTTCCAGTCAAAGCAACATAAAATTTTGGAGTCAGAGTATTCAAAAACATTGAAGCTGAAAAAAATAATAATGAACATTTTTAAAAAGACTAGAAGTAAAATAATACTTGTAAATATAAAAATCCTGTTACTTATAAATACACAGAAATATTGTATTTTCTGCTATCAGGACTCAATTTGATTATTGCCATATTCTCAGCATTAGGAAGAAATTCTAAACATAAAAAATCATTAAAAATCCAATTTTCCTATTTATGATAAAAATTCATTTTCAAAATATTAACTTCGTGAAGAAAATGGTGACTCATATGAACCTTTCAGAGATTTGGCAATGAACCTGATTCTGATAACAGAAAAATATAGAAAATAATTTATTGTATGTCAGAATATACAGATTTAAAAAATTTTCATTTAAATTAAATTTTCAGATTAAAATTTACAAATAATAAACTAATACATTATCCATGAAAATTTATTTTCATAATATTCTTCAAACCAAATCACTTATTATAACTGATAGACAAATCCTTAAAATAAATAGCAGCTCAAAACTATTACTCACTCTCAGTCCTTTATAACAGATTTGTATCAACCTTTTTATTGTAATCTATCCAGCCTATATAATATTCTTGGTTCCAAAATTATAATTTATTAAGTAATGCACAGCAATAAGATTTTTTTTCCCAAGAAAGCAAGTATTTTATATGCAGACATATTTTGCTAAAATGAACATTTATTGAAATTAAATTTGAAAAATCTTGCTGGAGATGAACTAAGAATTGATTGTTGGAAAAAAGATTATTCAAATTGGCAAATGGTTTGCCATCATGACAAAATCATAAAGTTAATTCCACAACTTCATTTCCCTTCATTGTCTTAGAGGACTGTATTTTATTATTTGTTTAAAGATATATAGTAAAATAAAACAATAAAATGTTACACTCCATATTGGAACAATTACCTCCAGAAAATATCATTGACAAAAAGCAACTTAAACAGCACTAGATATAAAATAATGTAACTGTATCATGAAATTCAATTTCACTTGCAAATTTTACCTTTTCATAGAAATCACTTTGATAAATAAGAATACTTTTTGTAATTTCACAAATCAAAATCCATAAAAATAATCTATATTTTGAAGGTAAAAATACTTCTCTTAAATTTAAGATATATTTCTGTTTAGAGGAATGGTAGGATCATACTCTTTTGAATGATAAGGTTTCTATTCAGACCTAACTGCTATTAAAAAAGAGAATAACATAGTGCTAGTGCTTTCTACATGCATGTTAGTTATGTGGATGTTCAGAATTTTTCAGGATTTGATTTGTTAGCTGCTTTTGGACTGTTTTCTGTACATAAGAGCTAAATAAATTAAAGTCTAATTTAAAGTGTATTCCAAGCTACTAATAAAAATTCTCAGAACTGTTTAATACTTGTCTCATAGAACTTCTCATACAATTTAAATAGTTTAAGTCTTAGCTTAAAAATATAATCTTAGGATTTCAATAAAAAGTTTTTTTTTAACAATTATAGTTTTGATAATAAATAAAAATGTTTTTTTTTTAAATCTACTATTGCTAATTATGTTCTTTAAATGTTACTTAATTTTTCAATCTAATTCACAATATTCTAGCTGAATTGAGTATCGTTCAAAAATTACATGAAAAATATAGTATCTTCTGAAGAATTTGAAAAAAAATTAGTAAATAAGTTCTATTTTCTAAAAGAGCATTATTGGGGATTCCATTTGTTTTTCCATTAGTAAATAAAAGATTTAATCTTTATCAGAACTAAAATACTTGTTTAGGTTATGAAGAAATTAATGATAAAATTATTTCACTTTATGAGATAATTTGACCAGGGCCAACACTTTAAAATGGATTCTGAATAATTAAAAGCATCCACATTTGAAGTGGAGAAGTGGCTACTGTGCAATTAGCACTTGAGGAGATCAGAAAGGGTAATGAGAACAACATAGTATTTTTTATATACTCTCAGACCAAAATCAGGTCTCTCTCTTCAATTGTTCCTAGCAGTGTTAGGTCTGTTTATCTCTGTCAAATGGCAATTAGTTCTCTAAATTGTGCTGCAATGGATACCCAGCCACTGTGGTATCGCGGGAAATGACACAGCTGACAAATTGGCAAAGGCTGGCTCAGATCTACAACATCCTTCTCCAGCCTTGTAATACCATACTGTTAAAAGGATTATTAAGTCAAATATAGCCTCCTATCGTAGAAATGTTTACAAGATGTGCACAAAGGGGAAAGCATGGGCTTCCTCACTAACAAAGCCTATTCCGTGCAACCTCCACAGAGCTGTTGGAGTGGCTGATTTTCACCTTCAAACCGGGCATGATTATCTGCAAGAACACCTTCACCCTTTGGGTTTGAAGGACTCTCTGATCTGCCATTTTTGTGGACTAGAGGACATGACTGGTCCTCTAGTTACCACCTTTACACTTGCCCTGGACTTTCGAACGTCGCAGTTAGAAATTCTGTGGAAGATGACTATTCATTCAACTCAAGATTGCATTGGGCTGCCCGACAGAGACTGATGGTTGAAAAACCAAAGTCGAGTATAGGATAAAAAAAAACATTTGAAGTGGGAATTGAATCTGCAAATATTAAGTTTGATTCTAAATTTCATTTATAAATTGTTAATAATTAATGAACCTTCTTTATTAAAATTTCATTCTAATAATTTTTACTTTAATTTTCAAGATTTGTTTTTATTGAAATATTTTAACATAAGTTAATATTTTACTTTCAAAATATTCAAAATAGTCAAAATCTTTAATATTCAAAATAGAATTAAATTAATCTAAATTAGGAAAGTACTAATGTTATCCTAATTTAGAATATAAACCTAAATTAGGATAACATTGAAAGTTATATTGACTGATATATTTACATTTGCTTTGTAATCTCATTAAATTTAGAATCAAATTTAGAAGCAACAATTATGAGCACTGATTATAAACATTCTTCCTAAGCAAAATGTTTCCAAATTATTTGCCAAAACCAATTTCAGTAGGGAAAAATTTCTTTGCAACTATAACATGAACAGAAAGTGATAGATTTCAAAGCACTCTTCAAACTTATTTGGTTTGGTTTGTTTATTGGTGTAAAGTTTACTTTTTCCCTCACAAAAGATAATTTGAGCAGAATGTTTAAAGTGGACTGCAAATTATTAAAAAAAACTGAGACTGAAGTGAAAACTGAATCCACAAATAACTGAACTGATAAGCAGAGTAACCATTCAAATGCCATTTTCAACAGCTGATTCAATTTTTTAATATTTATAAATTTTTCTATTTTTATATGGAAATATTTTGGTGCTTTTAATTATTTTACTATACAGCATTGGTTGAAATTCAATAATTTTCATATGAGGCTGATACTATAAGTCAGTAACAATAGTTAAAATGGATTAAGAAAAAAAATTCAGTCACTAGTGTAATATAAACAATTTTCAGACATTAAATACTGAGAAATTAATTCTTGAAACAAGAAAAAATTAAATTATGCTACATGCTCTCAAGGAAAAATCATGCAAGAGGTATTCTTTGATATCCAGGGCATTGTCCAACTGGCATTTATTCCTGAAAGACACTTTGTGAACAAAGAACTCTATGTTGAAATCCTGCATTGTTTATGTAAGTCACAGCAGAAGAGACCAAAAATGTGGGCTGAGCAGTCATGACTGTTATATAACAATATTGTTGATTACTGACACCTCCTGGTCAATGATTTTCTAGAGAAAAAAAAAACAACTGTTTAGTTTCATCCTTCTTATTCACCTGATCTTGAATCCTGTGATTTTAATTTCTTAAACTGGTAAGACACTTGCAGGGCAGTCAATTTTAATCTTTGGATGAAGTGAAATGTGCATTACAGGCTGAATTATAAGACTTGGCAAAAATGGATTCCAGACATATTTTAATGAACTTTACAGGAGCTGGCAAAAGTGTGTTGTTGCAAAAGGGCCTTATTTCAAATGAGGATGTCTTTCTGCATTTTAATTCATAATATTTTTTGGTGGTAATCACATTTATAAGTTTTAGATGTTTTTTTATTCAATGATTTTAAAAGTTAATGGAATTCTTTTTTTAATAGCTAACATTAATACAAATGTTCAGTGGTTTCCTATTTTCTCAATTATGGTATTACACAATATTGCTAACTAGAAGAAGTTTCTCCACACAATAAGTATGATGTGAATTGTGCCTGATGTGTTTCTACATAACAAGGAAATACTGAGTTATAAATGAATAATTTAAAATTTACTAGTATAATTTCAAGTAAAGTGTAAAGATATTATCATTATCTTTTCTATATTATTTTAGAATAACTTTGAAATACCATGGCTTTTGAAATTTTCTCTTTTTTGTTTAAATGAAATTGTATTATATAAGGTTTTACACGTTTCATCCCACATTGTTGAAACACAATAACTGGTGTTTTAACATGCTGTTTTATATGACATTTATTCTAAATTTTAAAAGGAAATTCATTGTCAGTAATTTTTTGTAACTCTTTAATAACATCGTGAGCAACATTTTTTTGCAATCCTTTAATAACGTTGTATTATTTAACATTATTTGTCGCTCAATGGTAACTTTATGTATGAAAGGGGTAACTAGACTGAGACCTAAAGTAGATTCTGAACTACAATAACATCTCAACACAACATCCATTTTCTTAATAAACATGTTCATTGATAAATTCTTCACAATATTTTAAAATGTTTCTTTAATAGCAATAAATTATAAATTAGAATAGCAATGATGAAATGAAAATAAATTTCAAAATCAAATATGACTTTTCAGTACTTTTCCATTTCGCCAGGGCAGGTGATAAAGTCGCCAAAAAGGATACAACCGGCGCTGGAGGGAATATCTCCGCTGGTAACCTTTTACTGTTACATTTCCAAAATATGTGACGGCCCTTTATTATCAATAACTTTATTTCAACTCTTTTTTTTCCATTTCATAATTTTATGCTATGTTGCTATATATACAAATTTAATAATTTCATAAAATCTTTATACAAAAAAATCGGAATTCAAAAATATATCTTAAAAAATAATAATCGTAACAAAATCATGTAAAAATTTTTAAAAAAAAAGATTTTTAAATATGCATCACAAACACTTCGTGACAAAAATATGCACATTTTTTTATGATTTATGAAAAAATTTTAAGCGATATTAAAATGTTTATGCTTTTAAAGTAAAAAATTCTTATAGCTAACATTTATGAAAATTTTTTTTTGTATATACTGTGTGTTTAAAAAATTTTATGTGTATACTGTGTGTTGTCGTCAATTAGCGACTTGATTGGCGCTTGACGAGATTTGCGCCGGTGAAAAAGAAAAGTACCGACTTTTCTATTAAATAAAGTTTAAATGGATTTCTTAAAATTGTGTGCTTTCACGCACACATTTAAAACTTAATTCAGGAATGTATTCTTAATTTTATTATTTAACAATTTCTTAAGTGTAGTCAAAGTTAAAGTAATGTAGTTTTATAACTTTGAAAGATTCCGTCACAATATTCTATATGGATTTACTTTTATTTTTATTAGCATTTTAGATAAAAAAAATATTAAATAAGTAACAAATAATACAAGTTTGGAAAGAAATATATCCAAAACACATAAAAATTAAAAATCCAGCATACTGCTATGATTTTAATTGAAACAAAACATATTCCACTCAAATAACTATAAATTAAAAAACAATTAAAAATTTTAACTGGCAATAAAATGGAAAAAAATGAATGAATTGTTCTAAGGTGTGTGGTTTATATTAAAAGTTTCTTTGAAAAGAAAATATATTAACTATTTTTATATTGTTCAAGAATTCTCCTTGAATCAAATCAACAGTATTTATAACATTGCAATTCATAAGAATACAATATAGATATCTTTTATAACACACTTCTCATAAAATATGTTTGATTTTTGATAAAAATAGACTGTGCTAAAAATAAAAATAGAAATTTAACAAGTATGCAAAAGTTCAATTTTAATAATTTCCCATTTATAAAAAAATAATAACTGGTGTTAAAAGGTTTTAATTTTATATTTTCCCAGATATTACTTACACTGTAACAAGTGTAAGTAAATAATTACATAAATATTAGTGAAATACAGTGATGCAATCAACAAAAAGTTTACAGTTAGAAGTATTTTATACAATAATTAATCATGAACTACATGTAATCAATTACTGAAAATAGTCAACATTTAATGTAACTATAAAAATTTTTTTTTTTTGAGAAAACACTTATTTTATTGCATTGGCATACATATCGAACTGTACAGTATCAAAATTATCATTTACGCATGAAAATGAAGTGCAAATTTTCTACTGATCTTGCATCTTTGAAATAATTATTTTTACATCTGTTATCTGATATGGAAGTCATCAGAACTTATACATAAATTAAGAATTCATTTAATTTTCGCTTACTTTATGTATAAGTTCACAATATACAGCACATTTACATTTAAAAAAGGTTCTAGAAATAAATATTTTAAAATTATTGACATCTGATTTGGGCGAATATCAACAGATGTTCAACATCAAAGATAATGTACAAAATTTTGAATATTTATTCAATCATTTAGATGAGCAATTATTTACACTTTAAACTTCCATTCTGATAGTTAAATTATCGTTAAATGATCATAATACAATAATTCGTTAGAAACATGTTTGATAATCAACGAACAAACATATTAGTTTGGGTTTCGCCAGATGATACAATTTTAAATAATTAGTAAACAATCATTGATCAGATCTATCACGATATTCCATTGAAAAAGTATCCATTACATGCTAAAACAGAACAAAACTAGACTGTTTATTAATTTTTAAATTTCGAAACTGCAATGATTTCTAAAATGCTATATCCTATCTCTTAAACTGGCTACGTGTTCCAGAAATTGATATATTCCTAACAATCAAATTTTATCACGAATACACCGAAAATCAATCTAATGAAAAAAATGTTAAAATAAAGTCGATCTTTTAAAATAAATAAACCACTATTTAACCATACCCATGTTTAGATTTTCGTTTATCTTCAAAGGTCCGCGTAAAAAGTATATAAGAAATACAACAAGCATAAACCAGAGTAACCACAAGTATGTCCAAGACCAAGTTATCCAACTTTTCGTTATTGACAGTAAATAGCTAAAACAACGCGCCATAATGCAACTCCATTTTGATAGCGGAACTTTTAAACTCCGACGATGTCATTATTTTGCTTTTCCGAATCTTAAATAAAACAGTTTGGGATACCAAAACTAAAAATCTCTACAAAGTTTGCATTAGTTGCGAGAAAATTCAATAGATGTCACTGAATGACATTTAGGAATGCAGTATTAACAAATGACGTCAATTTTTAATCCTCATGGCAGTTTACGGTCAACACCCCCTAAAAACAAGGCTAGCGCACCTAAACTTCTATTAGTGTCTCAAGATGAGTTCTGAAAATCGGCTCCAGAAAGGAATTCAGACTTGAGAAAGGTATTTGCGATAATCTGGCGGAATAAAATGTGAATATTGTTCAGACTTAGTTTCAGCAACCCTATGGTCATCGATTTGCTGATTTACATTCCTATTATTTCTTTTGTGCGAGTGAAAAGCGAGCCTTGAACATTTTTCGCCTTAAAAATAAGTCGTAGAATTTTGCAATTTTTAATAATTATTCATTGCAATAAGAAGGAAAAGAAGAATTGTTAACTTAAATCTTAACACCATATAAAATACAAATAGATAGAAACTTTATCTGTATTTTGTATGGTGCTAAATCACATCATTAACATCATTTATTTTTTTAAGATATGATCGACGGGTAATACTCAAATACCAAAGAAGGGAGGATTGCAATTAACACATTTCCTTCTGATTTCTGAACTTTAATAAAGATAAATATAAATAGGAATAAAATGACATGGTAAAATTAATTTTACTAAATAAATTGTTTTCGATACAGTTAGGGACACTTTATCATAGTTAAATTATTAATTAATGTCTCAAATTTTTTTTTTCTGAAGCCAAAATTAATATTTTTTTAATTCAAATTAAAAACTGCTTAAAAATTTTCTTGCACACATGAATTGTTTTAATAAACTTTGGATGTTATATAAATTACAATGAAAAAAAACTGCAGAATTAAATTATTTTATTATTTAAAGTGTACATTATTTATTTTTTAAATTAAAAATTCTAAATATGATAAATCACAAGCTGTAAATGTTGAACATCTGTAGTTCAATTTAAGAGTAAAACTCATTTATTTGAATAAAGAAGTTTTTAATTTTTAAACATGAGAAAAATTCATAAATATTTTATAAATTTCCTCATTTATATGTACACTACAGGCAATTAAAATTCTACACCAAGAAGGAATGCAAATAACAGAACGATATTTATTGAACACATACATTATAGTGGAAATAACAAGTGATTAGATTTACAGGAAATTAGGATGTATAGATCTTGAGAAATCAGTACCCAGAGCAGCCACCTCTGGCTGCAATTAAAACGTTTATCCGCCTAGGCATGGAGTCAAACAGAGATTGTATGGCATGTAGGGTATCTCAATCCATGCAGCTTCAATACTATGCCACAATTCATCGACAGTAGTGGATGGTGAGTGATGGCGTGCCAATCGCTCGGCAACCACTGACCACACATTCTCAATTGGTGACAGATCAGGAGAACATGCTGGCCAGGGTAACAGTCGAACCTGTTCTGCATCAAGGAAGTTCAGAACAGTACGGGCAACATGCGGTTGTGCATTATCATGTTGAAACAAAGCATTAGGGAGTCTTCGAAGGTATGGCAGAGCCACGGGCCTTAACACATCGGAAATGTAACGTTTGCTGTTCAAAGTGCCGGTAATGCGAACAAGAGGTGATCGAGACGTGTATCCAATGGCACCCCATACCATCACTCCAGCAGATGGGTCAGTATGGCGATGTATAATGCAAGCTGGCAATGCACATTCTCCACGATGCCTCCAAACACGAATGCGGCCATCATGGTCCTGTATACAGAACCGAGATTCATCTGTAAAGATGACGTGATGCCATTCCCGCGTCCAGGTTCGTCGCTGATCACACCATTGAAGGCGCTCCTGTCTGTGACGCAGCGTCAATGGTAGACGAAGCCATGGTCGTCGTGCAGACAATCCATACTGCTGCAAACGTCGTCGAACTGTTCGAGAAGAAACTTGTTGCCTTGCAAATGACTCCATTTCTCGACTCAGGGTTCGTGACGTGGCTGTACGATCCCTTGTGACCATGCGGATAAGGTGTCTGTCTTCTCTGCTGTTAGTGATGGCGGGTCACTGAGATCCTGCATAACGTTCCGTATGATTGTCCTGAACCCATCGATTCCATATTCTGCTAACAGTCATAGAGTCTCGACCGACGCGAGCAGCAAAATTGCGGTACGATAAACCGCAATCCCGGTAGGCTATAATCCTTCCTCGATCGAAGTCAGACACGTGCTGATAGGCATTTCTTCTTCTTACACGAGGCATTACAACAACTTTCTTTGCCGAAAACAACGTTGAAACGGAAATTGAGTATGAGAAATCTGCTATCAAATCTCTAGTTTTATACACATTGTAGATGTCGCTTCTGTCACCTGCTTTGTATGAATGCGCTGAAAATCTAATCATTTGCATATCACAGCAAGTTCTACCTGCCATGCAAATTTCACGTGTGTGGTGTGCCGCTTTCCCGGTGTAGCAATTTTAATGGCCAGTAGTGTATAAAAGATTTATAGACACTAAGTATCACATTTCCTTCTGATTTTTGTGTTTTAATAAAGATATTATAAAAGTAAATGGGAATAAAATATCATATGTGTAAAAAATTGAGGGTGAAATTAAATAATATTTTTTTTACTAAACATACCAAACAAAATATTTACAAATTGTCACTTTACTGTGCTTACATGACAAATGCCTGGGTTCATTTTAAATTCATTATTTCATATAGTTTTTTTCTGTTTTTCACTTTATCATGCTCATATCACAAAACTACATTTTATGTCTCGTTTAATCATAAATTTATTAGCTCAAGTTGTTTTTTTTAATAAAAATTTCTGTCACGTTTAATTAAAAATTATTTAATTTTTTTTGTATTCATGAGTTGTTTTAACAAGCTTCAATTAAAAAACTGCAGAAATTAAATATTTTTTTTATTTAATGTGTAGATTGTCTATCTTTTAAAGTTAAAATTCTTCTAAGATAAATCGCTAGCGGCCAATACAATAAATATCTGTAATTCGATTCAAAATGTAACTCATTTATTTGAAAAAATAGGATTTTAGTTTTTATAAATGAGGAAAGTATTTGTCTATTTTATGAAAATTAAAATCATATTTTTTCAAATTCTTAGTATTTCATACGATAAAAATATGCTGCGTTTTTGAAAGTTAAGTTAAAAAAAATGAATAAAAAAATATTCAATAAGATAAACTTGCTAACCAGATGAATTTATCGTATTATTTACATCACCAAATCAGCGAATCATAGCCAAAATCTTCTGGAACAGACTATTGGAGCTCTATCTAGAGACACTAGTCAAAATTTCTTTCTGGAATCAGTCATCCACATAAGGCCGACCAACGACCCACTAAAGTTGAAATTTATCTTTCTATTCCCTGTCGCCAGCTCAACGACGAGTTTTTTCAGTCTTTATGCCGTGTTGATTTTGCACGCGTGTGTCATAAGTCTTGTTCTAAAATAATTATTGATGGTATTATATTATTTCAAGAAATTTAATAAAAATGTCATTAAAGTGTTCAATTGTTAACTGTTGACCTAACTACGATAGAGAACTAAAGGTATCTGTCTTCAGTTTTCCTAAAAATGAAGAATTATATTATAAATTATATTATAAAGTAGTGGTTGGCTGTTATTCCGCAAGAAAATCTAAAAGTGATGAAAAATTCTAGGGTAATTCTTATTTTATTTGTTTCCAATAACTATAATTAAATCGTTAGTGAAATACATTTTTTTAAAATTTAAAACGTATGCTTGTGGCAAGGATAAGAAATATTAAAGTTAACATTATTTCAATCAACCATAATTGTATGTTTTTCATCTTATAAAAATTTTAATTCTATAGTTAACTTGGTTCTAATTTGTAAAACTTTCATTAGCTTTGACAATTATTAAAATATTCACTATTTAATTAGTAAAATTAATTCTTTTTTAATCATATATGACTATTGGTATATTAAGTTTTACTGTATTTATTAAGACATTTTTGTTATATCTGAATAATTGTATTATAAATTAATAATTAATTTAGAAATGAAATATTTGTGATTTCACATTTTGCATATTGTGAAATAAATAATAGTGGTAGCAGTAATTATTCAATATACTTGAGGAAATAATTATTATTTACGTTCTCATTATAATAAACTATAATATGAAGTGGAAAAATGATCTAGATATAAAATTTTAATTACATGATATACATAATTTAAATTGTAAAATAATTCACAAATTCTACTTCTTTGATAATTTTAATTAGAGTTTATAATTTTTTATCAGTTAAAATAGTTATTATAAATATTGCATGAACTTCATCAGAAAGAAAGATATCATGTAATCAAAACAATTTTATAAGTGTCTTAGAGAATTCAACTAAACGTATATAGTTTACATTTATCTTAATAGTGATTTTTCTTTTTTTTTTCAAGTTTGCGAGCATCACTTTGCCGAGAGTGATATCCTGAGACGTTCAGAGCTACATGTAGAAAAAATTGATTGAAAAACAGAGCGCTCCCTTACGACACCCCACTATTGAATTCAGATGCCAATCCCTCAATATTTCCAAACTTCCCGAAATATTTAACTACAGCCAAGAATCATCGAGAGGAGGCTGATGCAAAGAAGACAAGAATTGAAAATCAGAATTTTGTGCCTTAGCATGAAGTATAAAAAGTGAAAAAGACTACAGGAATAAATTTTGCTTTAAAGATTTAGATGAACTATGGAACTGCTTAAGTAAGTTTAAAATTCCATCATCATGGGTTGTTGTTACCAATAAGGATATAATTGTGTTTTTATTGATAAGTCCCTGAAAAGTTCCTATTGTTGAATCATCAGTAACAGTTGATGAAAATTTGAATTTGATAAGTTTAATTAAAAGTGTTCAGATTAATAAAATAAATAATTTTAAATTTCCTATGATTGTAAATGATATTCATACATTAGATAATATATTACAAGCACTAGAAAACTTTGAAAAATCTAATGATAAGAATGACTTTTTTGATTTGTATAAATGTGTCATTAATGAATTGAAAATTATTGAGTAAAACTTAATTTCCACAAATATCGTATTCAAAATATATTGTAAAAAATTAATGATGATTTAATAAATAAAAAACTCCTTAATTCAAAATCAAAAAGAAAATTACAAACATTAAGAAAATAATATAAATTTCAGAGAAGAGTTTTCTTTAGGTAAATATAATTATTAAATTGATGTACATAAACTTACATCGTTATTTACATTTTGCTTATTTCAAGAACTTATTTTGTACATTAAAACAAATGAATTACATTCTTATACTAATTTATGATACATTTTAATGTGGAGTTGAAGCATTTAACAAAGTTATTTTAAGCATATTGTTGTTGTCTTTACTCTATTTTTCTTATCAGCATGCCTCTAATGTCATTATGTAAAGGAAAAATAGTTTTCTTCTTTGATCATTATAGCACTTGGGCAACCTCTTTTAAGTTTTTATCTCGATAGATCCGAAATAGTGAAACTATCGAATAATTAAACACGATGCGGTTCATTACTTGTAATGTCTATAAACCCACAATTGAAATGACCAGCTTTTTGCTTAATCCTGATTCATAATTTCACTTTAACGTTTAAACGCTGTTGTTTACTCATATCTGTTGTTGTTTTTGTTACAAATCCCATCCAGAATAGTGGAGTTACGCCAGATTCATGAGGCCATGCACTTTCAAAAAATCAAGAAAAAGGAGGGGGTCTCCAAGGAGCTCCTCCATCGAGAATTGAGTGCACTCAAGTAAGTGTTGAGGACTAGCCTCGTTGGAGTTCCACTTTTTACAGATAGGAAAATGCTTAATACGATGGTCAAAGGATAGACAATTGATGTGTCCACTAATAAATCTATCTGATCGCAGTCTGGTCTGCTCTGGAACCCACAAAGTCAATGGCTGCCCCTGGCTGCCTACGGTAGTACCAAACTCATATCTAAAATATTTGAATTTAAATTTAATCGACTTCAGCTACTACAGAAATAAAAAAATACCAAAAAATTTGCCGAAAGTTAAGGAACGAATGCATTTAACTACCACCACTTAAAAAGCTTGTTCCTTTACAAATTCTTCATCCATGCTCGTAAAGCTTGCATATCCAACAGACATGATTTACATTTTTGACTCCAACCGATGGTTTTACTTTTCACAAAATATTCAAGTTCTCTCAATTTTAAAAACTATCAAATTTAGTAGGTCATTAATAAAATACTCCTGTTTTTATATATACGTATAATAAATAGAATATGGTTTTAATGACGAATTTTTGGGCATGGCCCTAAGAGTTTCGAGCAATTGTCCAGCAACGCTATCAGTATCTAAAATAACACATACCGTCTTTGTCATAACGGATTCAATGCCTAATACTGACATGATCATCATATGGAAAATTTTATGCTTCAAAAGTTGTTCAAGGTCCATAAGTATTGTGTAAAGAGGAGAGTCTCAGCTCAAGTATCGACCGTATCTTCTATATAAATGAGATTTAAAGTAATGAGATGGTTGATGTTTAGTTGCATTATAATGCTCAGCACAAACAGAGAACCAGAAACATAACACAATAACTTAACTTTCTAAACTATTTCTTTGAAAAATCTACATAGTGAATTTAGAGAAGTGCACAGTTTCGGTGATGTAAGTAGAGAAGCTCACTTATATCACGAAAGATTTTTTAAAACGAAAAATGTCTTTTTTATATATTTTTATTAGACAACGTAACTGCGAGAAAGAAAAATGAAAAGGAATGCAATCGCACCCAAGTACTTCAAAATAAAAAATATACATTGTTACAAATCTCATATTTCAATCTTGTCTAATCACTTTTAAATCACGTCTTGAAGATGTACATAACTTCGCTCGAGACCGAATCAACCTGACGACAGAAAGAATGAAGACAAGGTATGACACAAGAGCGACAAGACATGAATTTCAGGAAAGTGGCAAAGTTTGCTTGTGGAACCCAATTCGACGTAAAGGACCTTCTCCAAAGTTGCAAGCCAACTTTGAAGGTCCCTACACAGTCCTAAAAAGGCTGAACGACGTCGTGGTTCGTATAAGGAAATCATCTTCTTCAAAACCAAAGGTAGTACATTATGATAGATTAGCTCCTTATCGTAATGTAAAGTAAAA